>BQNB010034373.1:0-37538 GCA_026074375.1 Tanacetum coccineum
ATAATTGGACTTAGGTTATTATCGGGTGTGGTCCTCAGGGACCATTCTTGTAATTTTTCTGTTTTAATTGTTTCTTAGTTAGTTCTTGCCCGTTGTTATTGTTTTCAACTTTACTTGTTGCTTTTTATTTAGTAGAAATAGATCATCAAATCATCTATTTTCTTATTCAAATCTTAATCCAAGCTTAAGCGAGGTTTCAATTTCACTAGTCGTTGGGGAAACGACCCGGGTGATCATATTTGCCCGGTAATATACGTATTCTATATATCTTTGTGAGTGGAATTGTCCAAGGGTTATTTGGGGAATTCCTTAATTTCTCTATAAGTATATTATTTTACGTGTATTAAAAACTATCAATCAAGTTTTCGGCGCCGCTGCCGGGGACTAGTGTTTAAGATTCCTTCGTTTTGTGTTTGTTGATTTGGTTTGAAGATCCTTTCGACTTAGAAAGTTTCATTTTTGTTTTATAATTCAAAAATCCAAAAAAAATATATATATATTATAAAAAGTAAAAAATATTTTCCTTTTCTTTTTAGTATAAGTAAAAGAGGAAAAAAAATTATAGAAAAATCAAAAATATAAAAAAAATCTTCCTTTTTAATAAAAAATAAATAAAAATCACTAATTGGTAAAAATACCAAAATATAACATTCTCAACGGAGGTGTTATCATCTTAATTTCCGGTGAACTTGTTGGTTCCCAAATCGAACTAAAGATTTAACACTTACCATTTGTGTCTCTACGAAGTACGGCTCACCTTGAAAAGCAATTTTTTAAAGAGCTACCGTGAAGTAGTTGATTATTTGGTTTAAGTCTCTTCCGTATAATCGTTAAAATTCTTTGTTAATTAAAAAAAAATTAGTGTAATTTTTGTTTGCTTTTTAATTTCTTTATTTTTAGTGCATGCGCACTCGATCTCAAGCTCGTAGAAGACGTCGACATACAACCAAACTCTTCCAGTTGTTGAAAATTTTGAACCAATTGTTGAACAAAACATTTTTCCAATGGCTGACAATCGTACGATGGCCCAAATGTTACAAGCACCCATCGAAGGGTATGAAGATGCAATAGTTGTTCCACCAATTAATGCAAACAATTTCGAGCTTAAACAACCTTTAATCAATCTTGTGCAAAGTAATAAGTTTACGGGTAGACAAGATCCTCACAATCACCTTCGATTTTTTAACAAAGTCACTTCAACGTTTAGACATCCCGAAGTTCCGAACACTTCGAATAAACTTTTGCTTTTTTCCTTTTTCCTCTAGACGGTGAAGCCCGAGATTGGTTAGACAAGGAACCTCCAAGATCAATTCTCACATGGGACGACCTTGTTTCAAAATTCATAAACCAATTTTTCCCACCTTCAAAAACCACTTACTATCGGAATGAGATCATTACTTTTTACCAAAAACCAAACGAAACCTTCAAACCAGCATGGAACGGTTTAAAGGACTCCTTCGTCAATGTCCGCACCATAGAATTTTCAGAACTACACCAACTCGATACTTTTTATAATTCTTATGAATCCAACGATCAGATGCCTTAGAATCCGCACGGGTGCTTTATTTAGACAAGGGAGGGGGGGTGGGGGGGGGGGGGGGGGGGGGGGGGGGGGGCCTCAAGAAGGTTTAGCGATTATTGAAAGCAAGTCAAAAGTTCGTTACTCCAGAAGTCGTGCTAATGATTCAAGAGTGATACGGAGCACCTCTTTCTAATTCTTCACCTTCTATTAATTCTTTTCGAAATGCAACAAATAGAGCCTTCTCCATTGAGGATAAGATGACTATTAAGATGAAACAAAATGATGAATGAAATGAAAGCTTTAGTTGTTACTACTACCGCACCCGTCAAAGCGGTTGAGGAAGTATGTGTCACGTGTGGATCAAATCACCATTTTAATCATTGTCCGTTAACTCGAGGTGGAAACGATTTTCCCCTTTTTTCTGACAACATCCAACAATTTCAACAAACCGCAGCCGTTGGCAATTTTCTTCAAAGAAACCAACCTTCCCATTTGGCAAGTCAAATGAGACCACCGGGTTTCAACCAACCGAATGTTCAAAACAACCAAAACCTATATCAAGGAAACAATTTCAATTCAAACCAAAACCGTGGAACCAACTTTAACCAAAACCGTCCAAACAATCAAGGGGCCGTTTACCAAGCACCACTATACCAACCACCAACAAATCAACCTTTATTTAATCAAGCCTTTACCTCCTTTCACAATTTCAAGGTGTGTCTAAAATGGATTTTGAAAGTTATGCTAAAGCAAATGATGCGAACATGAATAACTTACAAATAAAGTTAGATAATTTTCAAAGAAACCAAAATGATTTTCAAAGAGTTTACAATGATTCTCAAAAGAAGCAAGATGATTTTCAGAAAATGATGCTCAAATTTTATGCAAAGTTATCACAGACCAACCAACCTCCAAGTTCAAAGTTCGTTTAACCAAGCAATACCATCCCTAATCCGAGAATGAAGACCAGGCAATTACAAAAATCGTAGTGGAGTTTTCAACGATGGACCCTCGCTCGATTCCCCGCCGTGGTGGGAAAAGGAAAAGTGAAGGCGACAAAGGATACGGAGCTACCGAGCACCAAAGACATCCAACCTCCTCAATTCGTCCAAGAACAAACCAAAGACAAAGAACCAATCGAAGAACCTTCTTTCGTTGCTAACAAAGCCAAACCTAATTTGCCTTACCCGTCAAGACTTGCAAAAGAGAAAATTCGTGAAAAGGATGATATCCTAGCTTCAAAGTTGATGAAAAAAGAATTCAAAAAGTCAAAAATGGACACTTAATATGGGACGGAGAGTATAAAGTTGACTGAAATCAAATGTATTTTCCGTGGTATGAAAATAAGAAAGTAATTTTGACCCGATCGTACGTGTAGAGTTCTAGCTTTCTCCTTAACAATTAAGTGATGATATTTTGTGCTAGTCTCATGTAGACTTTAAACATGCTAAACTTGAATCATTAGTAAAATTGAAACTTGGCTACATCTCAAGTAGAATTATTTTAAAATATGCCCGAGTTTGGATTATACATGCTAAGTGTTTGTGAATTTCTTTATAGAGGTATTTAATTTGCAAAGAAAAGAGATGATAGTGTTGTTTACGAATATAAGAAGCTAAACAAAGTATAATTTGAGCAAAAACTTAAAGGCGTTATAAGAAGAACTTGTATTTTTCTTCCCCAAGTTCTTAAAAAGATTAATTATAGCTTTCTCTTTGATTTTCTACCAAATTAGAGTTTTACTCTAAGAAGTCCTAATCCAACATATTTAGAGAAAAAAGTTTATCATATGAAGTCCAATATCGTTTGTAAAATAAGAATGTTTAAGTTCTAAATTTATACTTTGGTTTTAATCCAAAAGCGAAAATTTTCTATTTGCAAAAATAATGTGTTTAATTTAAAAAAAATAAAAAAATCTATAAAGACGTACTTAGTGAATAAAAATGATGCAAGTTATAAATCCTAAGTGTTAATAATTAATATACAAACTCCATCATAATAAAGTACAATGGGCATGTTGTCTCGGTTTCGCTCACCCTTGTGACATCGAAAGAAAAGGATGGAGGAATGTATAATTAGGGTTGGTACCATAATAATACAACGAGTCTCATGTCGAGGCTTAGGCGATGTGTCGTCAAAGAAAAGTGAAGACCTGAATTCCTAGCCTAATAAAGTAAATAGTAAAATAATAATGTTGCAAGTTCAAAACTAAATAGTAAAAGTTTTTATATCATTTCTAAAACCAAGGTATTCTTTTGAGCTAAGGTTGCAAAAGTCTACAAGCCTTTTTCATCGGAAGTTCATGCGTTTCGTTAGTATTCTCCGAATGGGGTGTCAAAAGCCTTAGCACTTACCCGATGACGGTGGGATTGCTAGAGCAGAAAAGTCATTCATGGGGACCAAGTGAACCAACGATGTCTTTAGCTAAGAGGTTTTTGTTGCCTTTGAGATGTGATCTTGCTAAGTATTAACATATTTGCCCAACGGCCCACGTGTAAAGCTTGGTGGATTTCAACTATCAAATATGTGGATTAATGGTTTAAAAAACAATGTGAAAACACCACAATAACCCAAAATATATGATTTATGTCGGGAAGAGGAATTCACAAGTTGTAAATATAAGTAGTCTTAGCATCTTAGTTCGTAATTAGCAGTGATCTTATTTTTAAGTTTAGCATGGGAAAAGTGAAAAATCGGGGATGATAAAGTTATCTTTTAGACACATAATTGTGCTTTTTGTTCTATGATCCTCAAAGTTACCAATGAGGTAATGAAGACAATACATTATGTCAACACAAATAAGTTAAAGTTAGGTAGTTAATTATCAAGAAAAAATCATAAAAAGAGAAAAATCTTAGAAAATGGAAAATCGGGTGTTTTATAACTTAACAAAAATCTTTGCTACTTTTCAAAGGTTTAGTTTGGGGAAGTTTCAAGGTATTTGGTTATAAGGCATGTGATATTGCGTGAGGACACACAATCGTTTAGTTTGGGGAATTTTGATAAGTGTAGATTACACATATCCGTTTGTACCTAAAATAACCCAATTAAGCCCAAAACAAACCAAAAATGGCAAAAATATGCTTGTATTTGTGTTTTGTGTGTGCAGGTACGGATAAGTCAAAAATCACAAGAAAACAATCAAAAACGGGCAAGCACGGACACGGGAATCAGAAGAGTACAAATGGAAGCCAAAGAATCAAAGCCGAAGCCAGAAATGTCAAGCCTCAGTCAAAAGCAGTCAAACAATGGTCAACAAAAGTCAACAAGACCCACAATATTCCATTTTCACCCTCCAAGTTTCACTAAAATCCAAAAATAGCCCCTCACCTCTAATTAGGCCTTACCCGGATCCTAAAGCCCAAAACCCTAGCCCACTTATCTTTTTATAAACCACAAGGACTAAACTCGCAATTACCTAAAGATATTTATAACTAGAAAAGGAGAAAGAAATGAGAGGGACTGAAAGTGTCAAAAGGCCAAAGTTCAAACCAATTCTACCCCGATTCAGTTATAAAAATGGCGCGAAGGCCATTTACTATTCATCGTCATCAACAAATTACCTTAGGGTTAAATCAAGGGGGTTTTGGAAATTGATGGGCAAGGAAGTCAATTCAAGTAAGCTCAAGTACAATGGCAGGGTCATTAAGGTCAAATCAAGGGATTCATTAACCCTCTCTCAAGCTCAAAGCCACGTCAGTAATGGAGAAAGCACAATTATATGTGGGTTTTACACTAAACTCACTCACAAAGGAAGCACAAGCTGTCACATCAAGGAATGACAGCTTGGCAATCCTTGAGTGCACACAATTTGATCAAACGGCCACAATTGAAGCTCAAATGATTGAAGAAATGATTGGCCAGGATTAAAGATAGGAGAGCAAGGCAAGAGGGTCTGGAAGCTTCACCAAATGCCTATAAAAAGGCCCTCACTATTCACACACACACATGTAGCTTTTAGGATAGATTTTAGCTTAATTTCAACTTTTAGCTTAATTTTCTTAAACCTTGTAATTTTCCTTTTAAGCATTGTAATCTTTTTAATTAATCAATATAATTCTCTTTTCAGTTTTCTTAAAGTGTTTTTCAAATATAAGTTCTTAATCCTCTTAAATCCTTTATTACTACCCTATAAGCTACTCATTAAGCTATTTCAGTCTATAAGCTGAAATTGAGCTTACTCAATCCAGCATTAATTATATTCAAACATATAATCAGCTTAAAATGACTAAATACTCTAGTGTTTGGATTTGTAAGCTTTTGGAAGGGAGCTAAAAAATGGATGAGTCCAAGGACTTAAACTAGCTTATTCACATGAATAAGCTAGAGCTTGTAGCTGACAATTGAGTTTGTGCTTCTGTTTAGCTGAAGCTAAAGTAAGTTTTCATTTATATTCTTATAGCCTTTAAAATTTAGTTCAATTTTAGTCCATTAGTTAGATCTGCTTATTTGCTTATTGTTATAGCTTATTTGTGCTTATTGTTATTTCATTATGTCTATTAGTTAGTTATTTACACCTGTTTTTAGCTTATTAGTTATAAAATTTAGTTGCCTTCATTTTTGTCTTAAAAAACTATAAAAATCTTTAAAAAAAGTAGAAAATAGAGTAGTTCTTTGAGAATTGCTTATTTAGTTGATTAACCATGTTTATTAAGCTAGTTATAAGCTAGATTTCATCTGGTATTCAAGATTAGTTAATTAGTTTTTTGTTTATCACTCTACAAGCTCTTTGAAACTGTCCCTTAGATAAAGGGAAAGGGTGTTTGTTTAAGTAAGTGTGTTTGACTCAAAAGTCAAACAATTACCTTTGTGCAATTTGCTTGAATCAGCCTGAGTTTTTTCATTTTAAGATTAGTTTCATTAGTTTTTTATAAGTTAGATTGCAAAAATCAAAAAAGTAATGGCTATTATATGCTTTCAGCACATGGGAGGTTTTTGTCTAAAGTGAGATTGTTAAAACTTGATTAAGCTCCTTGAGCTTTTGTGTGAGCTTGATTTGTGTTTGTACACTCTAAGGGAGTGTGTCCAAGTGCAAGATTACCATTTAGGAATCCTGTACCATTGTTTTTGTGTGTTGTGCAAAGTGCACCAGCAGGAACAACTCAATTCCTGCTGTCACTTTTGCTTATAATTTTCAGCTAGATAGCATAGGATTTAGGAGCTTATAATTAGGTTTAAGATAGTTTTTATAAAGCTTAATATAGAATAAATCTTAATTTGCATTTTCTAACTTATTAGCATTACTTATTTTTGCTGTCAAAAGTCTTTCAAAAAGATAAAAAGCCAAAAACATTAGCAGTTTTAACATTAGCTTTTAAATTCTTGTTTTTAGCTTATAGGTCTAGATTTTAAGGTTGAAATTGGTTACTTAGTAGTTGTTTGATAAGCTGGTAAAAGATAAGATCCTGGATTACCTTATTAAACTTTTTAGCTTAATAAGATTTTAAGCACTTATTGGCTTGATTTCCATGAGTATGCTACCTTTTCTTCACTTTAGTTGTTTTTAGTGTTGAACTTGATTTCTTTTCATTTTTAGATTAAGCATCTTATTAGCTTTCTATAACAATTTTCCTTTTTCATTTAGAGCTTAATTTGAGCTTATTATAGCTGGTTAAGTAAGAATAAGCCCAAACACCTAGTTTCTGTATAGCTTGTTAGAAAAAGATTGTTTAGGGCTTATTAGTTTGTGTTTAGCTTATGTTCTTTCATAAAATAGCTTATTTTAGTGGTCCTCTTAAGTAGGTGTTCCAAGATGTTATTTTTTTCATAAAAGTCAAAAAAAAGCAAAAAGGGGTTGCCACCACACTCGAACCCACGACCTCCCACACACAACACATATACCTTAACCAGTTTGCTACATTAGCTCATCCATTCGTTTATTACCAAATCAAATATTAGTACACTGTTTTTAAATTCCTTTTTTATAAATAACCGTAGCTTAAAAGCCATTGAGAGCTTATTCGTTTAGCAAATTAGGATTTTCTTATATTTTTTTGTGTTCCTCCTGCTAGTGTATAGGGACTTTCCTGAATTTTCAGATTTATCCTAGCTTTTATTTATTTTTAATCATTTTTTTCAATTTTCGAAAGTCAAAATCTAAAAAATACAAAAAAAAAAATAGAAAAAAGTTTTTAGAAAAATACAAAAAAATAGGTTTTAGGTTTTAAAAAAAAAATCTTTAGTTTACATCCATAAAATCATTTACACTTTTTAGATTTTCAAATACATTTTGAGCTTTTATTTTAATTTTAAAAATAGTATTTTAAAAATAAAAATAGTAAAAAATAGTTTTCTTTGCTTTTATAATATTTTAGACTTTTTTCTAAGTGCTTAAAAATCATTTTTTTTCCCAAATTTTTTAGTCACATAAATTTTTGCTATTTTTTAAAGATGTAATTAGATTAAAATAGATTTTAATTCATAATAAATTCAAAAATAGCAAGAAAAAATGTTTTTCTTTTTCCTAAAATTTTTTTTGTCCTATCTTAGGTTTAGAATTTTAGTTTACATTTTTAGGGGTTAAAATTAGTTTTCTTGCTTCTTTGTCGCGTTTTAATTGTTTCCCGTATTAGTTAATTGTTTAATTGTTTTTAATTGTCAATTTTAAGTTTTTTTTTGTTGCTATTAGTTACCAAATCATCCACATGCTTATTCAAATCATGATCCAAACTTAAATGAGGATACAATTTCTCTAGTCGTGTATGGGGAAACGACCCGGGTATCATATTTGCCCGTTTTTAAAATACGTAGTATAATTTATATTAATAATTTTGAGAGTAGAAAATTTCCTTAGGGAATTTTCTTAATTGCTCTTGTGGAATATTATTTTATAGTATATTTTATTGTGTAAATATAAAACTTACTACCTCCAGCGACGTACACTCACACTCAACACCCTAAAAAACACGGGGTGTTATAGCTTTCCTCGATAAATAGCCCTTAGCCTCATGGCTTAAATGCGGCACTTACGACGGTGCACTTTCTGTGAAGAGATGTGGATACTTCTTCCCTGAATTGGGTCTTCACGTTTCCCATGTAAACTCATGACCTCTCCTGGATCATCGAACTTTGACATTGGAATGCGGCTTCAACGTCTCAACTCGTTTAAACATTAAACGATCCATGATCCTACTGGTTCCTCAACAAAATAAAAGCTTTCGTCAATAAGAGTCCAACTAACGGAACGGTTAATCTAATGGTTCATCATCATAAAGCATTCTACAAGTTGATACATTAAATGTATTGTGAAACCCTGCTCAAGCTCTTGAGAAAGTTCAGCCTTAACAACGACTCTAACCTTTCTCTTTTCCAACACTTGAAAGGTCCAACATATAAGGGGTTTAGCTTACCCCCATTGTTTTCCAAAATGTACTAACTCATTTTCCAAGGTGAAACCTTAGCTTAACTCAATCTCTAACTTGAAATTTCCATCACTTTACGCTTTAAGTCGCGGTTACGTATCTCTTTTGTCAAGCACGAGCACTTGAATTCTTTGCTGATCTGAATGATTTTCTCGTTCTCTCTTAAACTATCTCTGTCCAGTGAGTTAAACTTCTCGTAACTCGGCTTCGACAAACAGGTGAACGACACTTTCCGACCACGCAAAGTGCTTCAAATCTACTTTGCAAGCCGTAAAACTAGCGTGATAGCTATTATTATATGAAAACTCGACTTACAGAAAATGGTTATCCCAAACCTTTCCAAAGTCGATCACACAAGCACGCAGCATATCCTCTAGAGTTTGAATAGTCCTCTCGCTTTGCCCATCAGTTTGTGGATGATAGGCAGTACTCATATCCAAATTTGTACCCAAAGCCTTTTGAAGTGACCTCCAGAAATTTGACCCAAACCTAGGGTCACGATCACAAATGATTGAGACAGGTATCCCATACCTCGTGACCACCTCTTTCAGGTACATCCTTGCCAAATTTTCCATGGGATCAGTTTCCCTCATTGGTACAAAGAATAGCCAGATTTAAGTAAGTCGTCAACAATCACCCAAATGTGTCATAACCTTTGACGACTAGGAGAAGCTTCATGACAAAATCCATCATGATATTATCCCACTTCCATTGAGGTATATCAGGTTGCACCAACAATCATGATGGCATTTGGGGTTCAGCCTTGACCTTAGCACAAGTTAAACATTTGCTAGCATAGGTGGTGATGTCGGCTTTATATTGGGCCACCAATATTGCTTCTCCATGTCTTGATACATCTTGTCAGAACTCGGATGGATAGACTATTTTGCCTTGTGAGACCCGTGCATGATCACAGTCCTCAAGTCGCCATAACATGGTAACCAACTCCTGCCATTTAAGCATAGAGTTCCATTCACGCGGGGTTCCAAGTTTTCCGTTCTATGTTTCTCTGGATCCTTAGGATTTTCAATCAACATACCTCAAACATCTTTGTTCTTGATGTTCTCTGGTTTTCATGCTTTAGTCTGAGCATTCAAGATTTGCTTAGGAAGGTCCAAACCAATAGTCATGACTAAGGCTCGAACTCTTAATGGCTTTTATTCGCACTTTCCTACTCAGAGAGCATCAGCAAACTACATTTGCTCTTTCCGGGTGATAACAATCTCACAATCGTAATCACTGAGCAATTCTAACCAACGACGTTGCCTCATGCTCAACTCTTTCCGATTAAGAATGTGTTGTAAACTCTTATGATCAGTGAACATCGTATACTTGGTCCCATGCATATAGTGCCTCCAAATCTTGAGAGCGAACACTACTGCTCCAAGTTCCAAATCATGAGTCGTATAGTTCTTCTCATGAAATTTCAATTGGCATAATGCATAAGCAATCACCTTCTCCCTTTGCATAAACATATCGCCTAAACCTTTGATTGAAGCATCGCAGTATGCGATAAAATATTTGCTTTATTCAGGTAAAGCTAGAATTGGTGCACTACACAACTTCTGCTTCAATAGTTAAAACGCTGCTTCTTGTTTGTTTCCCCAAACAAACTTGACCTTTACTTCTGAGAAGCTTGGTCTTGGCTTGGCCGATCCCGAAAAAATCCTTTATGAATCTTCGTAATACCCAACCAAGACCTAAAAAATTGACAATCTCCGTTGGCCGTTTAGTAATATTCTATCTGTATGGATTCGTGATCTTGGGCGGATCCCACGTGATATGCTTGAATATCAATCCGTAGCTGAGAAATTGTACCGTGGGAAGCCAAATTCACATTTAGAGAGAATTTAGCGTACAACTCCTAGGTCTTAAGCAATTCCATAATTTTCCTTAAGGATGTTCTTCATGTTCCTTCTTGTTTCTAGGAGTAAATAAATATTGTCAATAAAGACAAACCACAAATTTATCTAAAAATGCTTGGCACAACATGCGGTTCATGAGATCCATAAATACCACTGGTGCGTTCGTCAAGCCAAATGGCATAACTTAGAACTCATAATGACCATATCGAGTTCTGAATGCCGTCTTCGTAATATCTTCTTCCCGTACTCAGAGCTGGTGATAACCTGGTCGCAAGTCTATCTTAGAATAAACACTGGATCCTTGTAGTTGATCAAATAAATCGTCGATCCTCGGGAGTGGATAACGATTCTTCACCGTTAGCTTGTTCAGCTCTTGATAGTCGATGCACATTCGAAACAATCCATCCCTCTTCTTGACAAACAAGACCAGAGCTCCCCAAGGTAAGGAACTGGGTCTTATGAAGCCTTTGTCAGATAGTTCCTTCAGTTGTTCTGATAATTCTTTCATTTCGGACGGGGCCATCGATAAGGTGCCCGTGCTACAGGTGCAGTACCAGGTATCAAATCGATTTGGAATTCCACTTTTCGAGTCGGTGGAAGACCCGACAAGTCCTCAGGAAATACCTCAGGATAATCTCGAACGATCGGTACATCCTCAAGTTGCTTCTTCTCTGACTTGTCTTCAGTCTCCTTTGTACTGACATGTGCCAAAAAGATAGGACATACTTTTAGCATGTACTTCTGCGTTTTAGTGCACGAGATGATGTTCAAATGAGTCTTGTTTTCCTATTTTCCTCGGTCCGCTTTCCCGTCACCGCAACAATCAACGTTCATTTTCCAAGGAATTCAAACGATTCTCTCAGCAAAAAAAATGACGGCCTTGGTACCTTTGCCCAACCAATCCATACCAATAATTACTCGAGACTCTCCCAAGTTCTACGGTGGCATTAAGACTATGTTAATGGGTGATTTAAAGAAATTTAAAGTACAACCCCGAAATGATACGTTTAACCCATTAAATCTCCCTTACGCTAGTTCAAGCTTATTAATAATTATCTAAGGTAGTTGTGTGATGTTCAATTTGGAGCTAATGTAGTAAAACATAAAGCTTATATCAACACCAGTATCAAATAAGACAGAAGCATAGCGGTTGTTTAGAAGGAACGTACCCATCACGATGTTAGAGTCTGGGTTTGTCCCTGCACGACCTACCGCATACACCTTCGCTAGAGCATTGGCATTTCCACCTTGGTTACCACGGTTGTTGTTTTCCAGTATTGGACAATCCCTCTTGAAATGTCCCTGGGCTCCACATTCATAGCAAGTAGGCTTCTGACTTGCCCCTGTGCCCCTTTGGTTGTTAGCAATGTCGGCATTGGCAGTACTCCTACAGTCTCGAGCCAGATGGCCAACTCGGTTGCACCTGTGGCATTTGGGAGCACATGGACCATCGGGTGATAAGTATTTTCAGCGCATAAGGGTTTAGATCCCGCGTATGGCTTCTTCTCATCTTCTCAAAACAAATCCTACAGTGTAGGCTTCGTCCATGTTCTGCCTCTTTGTTTTGGGTTGTTGGTTTATCAATGTTGCCTGTCTTTTGTTCTTCTGTTTAAACGTTCAGCAAAAAGTATGGTTTTCTTTCTTATCCATCATTCAGTGCTATTTTCAATCGCCTCTTGCATTGTCTTAGGCTTTGATGCTACTACACTTCATTGGATCATGTCGGGCAAACCACCGACATATCTCTCAATCTTGTCAGACTCTTCAGGAAACATTCTAACACACAGCAATGCCAGTTCCTAAAAACGTTGGTTGTACCCTATCACGTCGGTACCTTTCACTTTCAAATTCCATAACTCAGCCTCTAGTTTCTTAATCTTGACCCTCGGGCAGTACTTGTCAGTCATCTTCTTTTTTCTGGTCTATCCAAATCATTGCATATGCAACATCATGACCAACAGTCCTAACGTGGGAGTTCCACCACGTTAGAGAACATACAAGAAGGGTACAAGTGGAAAACTTGATTTGGTTCTCCACTGAGCAGTTGATTATACTGAACATAATTTCCATTTTCTCAAACCATTGAATCAATTCGACAACTCCTTCCGTGCCCTTGAAATTCAAAGGTTGGCACTTCATGAAGTCTAGGTAAGTGCACTCTCTAGCAACTTGTTCCGTTCTTTTAACACTTGTTCCCAAATTATGGCGGTCATCGCCATTCGTGTTTCGGTCAGCATCACGTGCTGCCAAAGCATCAGTAACACTTTGGTCGATCATTGCCTTAAGTTAGGCATTAGTCACGGAATTAGTGGCAGTGGTATCAGCGGGGTTGGCTCTGGTGGTTCTTTTTGGTGCCATTTTCTTCAACCACAAGAAAATATAATACCTGTTAGATTTCATAAAATCATAACCATAACATGACATATGCACAATAAGTAAAATAAGATCACAACACACAGTGAAATATAAACTGAATTGAAATTAACAATGGTGTAACTAAATCGACATTCATTCATAATAAATTCGATTACAGACATGACATAATACCACCATTCCATATATAATCTAGAAACATACATGACCTGATTTGGTTACAAAATGATCACTACGATTAGGTTACAAAAGGAAATATAAACAACCTAAAGCCTTACTAGCCGGGAGTTAACCCGTAATACTTAGTAGGCTAATACAATATAGCTACAACATAACCAAATCTACAAACTCTACCAATCGCCGTCCTCCGGAATCTCAGGCTGTGCGGGACACTACGTGTCCCAACTGTTCCCTGGCACGTGCTGTCACAATGTTTCTCAGTGTACCAGTCAGTCTTAACCTGTCTCTCCACAAGCTGTGCCTACCAAGCGTGGTTTGCTGCTCGCAAGGCTGCAATCTTTGACTATTGTTCTACCACCTAAGTACGCAATGCCATAACCTCAAAACGTACAATGTCATCCATAGACCGTCCCTAGGCCTCACGAGAAAGTCTGGCCTTTCTCTCTATGAGTAAAGCAGTGTGAGCATGATCACGTCTATCTCTTTGTAGTAAGTTAAGCCGACCGCTCATCAATGACCTTTCATCATGTGCCTCACCCAGTCTCACATAAATCTCATATGTGTCCTGTCTGACAGTAGTAACAAAGTTGGTCATCCTCCGACCTAACTCTGTCTCATCAGTCGCCGGTGCTCTGACATGTCCTTAAGCATCTCATCCCAAGTATCCGTAATCCCATAACCAACCTCTCTCTCTGGATCTCGCCTAATCTCCCTATCTAAAGTGGCAATGAAACCATAGTCTGCCCTAAAACCTCCAGTCGTTCTAGTAGCAGGAGAAGACGAGCTCTCTCCGACCTCGTACCTAGGACCAAAAGCAAAACATAACCTCCATCTTCTTTTTCCGAGTGGAAGCAAGCCTTCAGGCATGTCCGCCGCACATGGTCAATAGCAGGTTAGCAACAAAGATATGATGAAGTCGGTAAGGGTATAGTTAAGATAAGGTAGGGTCACCCTGATGGTGGTGCATCTGATCTGGTGCGAAGAGAGTATGATGGTGGTTGGAAGAAATGGCGATGAGCTGAAGAAGAGATGTGCCTGTTCTCTTCTCAGCCAGATCATAGCAGCAAAGCGAGCTGATCTCCTAATTGGATAAGTACATGGTACTAGCACAGTGTGTGGTGATTTACTGCGTCACCGTGTTCGTCGACGCGCACTCTTGACGTAGTGGTGAGCGACCATTAGAAATTTGGTGATGAAGGTGGAGTATGTATAGAAAGAAGTCTGGCAACCTCTGTATCTGAAAGAAGTGATACGGGTGTTTGAGGTCGAATGGATATCCTAGCCGTAACACGGTGTACAGGCGGGGGGACAGAGTCGGCCGAAGCTGGGTGCTCCTCCTCCTCATCATCATCGTCCTTGTCCTCCTCCTCATCATCAGCATCATCTCCGGAGGGCTCCTGCTCCTCCTCATCATCATCATCTATATCGATTGGATAATCAGCTGGATCTTCCTTAAGATCCTCATCATTATCCTCCTCTGGATCATCCTTAGGATCGGACTCAGGAACATATCTTGGTGAATCAGCAGTGGGTGAGACAACAACAGGTAGTGGCTGCTCCTCAGTTAAGAGTACATCATCCTCCGGTGGCATAAACTCTGGGTATACTGGCTCAGGAACAAACTCTGGTAGAGGTGGGTACTCAGGACCCGACACATAATCAGGAGATGACGGGGCCTGAAAAGCGGCTACCACATATGCATACGGATCCTCTGGCATCACGGGTGGTCCATCGAATCCCAGAGATCTGATGTCTGACAAACCTCCAAATGGATTGGATACCGTCGTGTAGGTGACTGTGGAATCCTCTAAATCCGACATGATAATATCTAAAAATCAAAAGAAGATTATATAAGTATTTAATATAAGACTCTTATAGTAATATACATTTATATCATAACATGTATATTAATCATGAATGCATCTAGTTTAATCAACTAATGCAACAACTAGTGTATGTATGTATGTATGTATGTATGTTAATGTCCAAAGCAACATCAACAAAATCATGGTTATGGCACCGAAGACTTTCTCATTGAATTTTGGCACCATTAATCAAATCATGTCAAACGATCTAGTTGATGGGATTCTGAAATTTAAGTATTGTAACAACCCCAAATTAGGTTGCAGCGGAATATGGGTCTGGGGGTGGTACTTCATAGATCAATAGCACAAGATTTATATAAGAATGACCATTTAAAAGTCGTTTAAAACCGATACATTGGATTTAACAAATTGTTTGTTACATAAGCTCGAAGCTTTACTTGTTTGATGTTCAAAATACAAAGATTCTAGTTCATAACAAATGTTTTCCCAAAATGTAATGCAACCAAATCTTTTATGCATATGACTTCTAAAATAATGACCACCAATGTATCCCTGGTCTTGCACCTCATTGATCTCCTGAGAAAACATTGCTTAAAATGTCAACAAAAATGTTGGTGAATTCATAGGTTTGTAAAATGTATAATGTAGGACCGCAAGATTTTCCAATGATGCAACAGATGCAAACATCATAAAATGTGATTACGTTTTCCTAAGCTCATGATACTGAAGCTCGACATGTATGAATTGCAATATAAATTGCCAACATTGCCCATGATGATGTTCTAACCCGCAACATCCTATGTCCGACATGGTATACGTTCGTTGTCCGGCAAACCGGAACAGTGAGCATGACTCACCCGAACGGGGATGTCTATCCCAAATAGATCTATTTATAACATTCGCGCTCACAACAAGTAATTGAAAGTTCATGATAATAGGCTCATAGGTTATCGCTACTTAGGCAAACACGTAATCGTAATGTAAAATGTCCATTTGCGTCCAATTGTAAAACATGCATATGTTTCTCACCCAAAAACTTGTAAATCATTATAAATGTAAAACGTGGGGCTATGAACTCACATCGAGTGAATGAATAATCCAAGTATAACAGAAAATGCGTCACAATAATGACCGAATGGAACCTAATTAAATATAGGTCATATAAGTACTAAGCACTTTGATTAACTAATATCACATATAATTCTATATAGCAACATCACCATCTAATCGTATTAGTGAAAACATATTTATATAGTGAAAACGTTTATAAATATCTCTTTAGTGAAAACGGCGTAACTTTCTCGTTTTAAGTCCGTTTCTTACGTTTCTTATGTCCACGCTTTCGTATTAAGACGAGTTATCAAAATATTACATTTTCATATTTTCAACCTACTGGTGAACAGTACTTTTTACTGTTCATACACTTTTATAAAATTATTTTTATAAAATTAATCGTCGTAAACTCGTAAATGTCGTATCTTATTCGTTTTAACTCCGTTTTTAGTGATTCCTTCGAGCAAGTCTTCGTAATTAAAAGTTTTATCTAATTAATGTATTTTTCAAAATGTATCTGAGATGAATAGTGATTTTTACTGTTCATAGTTTATAAAATTATTTTTATAAACTTTAATTATCGTAAATACGAAAAAATCCATAACTCCTTCGTTATTGATCAAAAAATTATGATTCTTAATGTTTTGGAATCCTAAAAATATGTACTATCTGAGAAAAATATCCATTTGTATATATCAGAAGTTAAAAGTAAATGGTTTTTATAAAATTTCTTTTATAAAACACTTTTTATAACTAAATCTTGTAAATTACGTATCTCCTTCGTTATAGCTCGGTTTTTCGAGTTTCTTACCTTTTTGGAATCCTCATGAGATGTAGTATTTTATAAAAATATAAAATAAATACTTTATATTTCGAATTTAATCAGAAGGTTTTGGTCATTTTGTAAAAATATGTTTAAAACTTGATTTTATACCTTTTTAGTTTAGCCACTTTGTTACAAGTCCATTACAACACTTAATATCACATGTCTTACATACTTAGGGTCCTTAGTCCATCATTTGTCCAAATATTATCCAAGAATCACAAGATCCATAAGTCTACACACCTATTTGTTCATGAACTTTTATATATACACTTTTTAGGTAACTAGTTTATATAAGCTTTTATACATAAACCACACTTATATAATGTACATACTTCCATTCTCACATGTTCCTACCAACAATATAGCACATGACAAAGTATATCATACCATGATCATAAGTAAAAATTCCATTTTTCATGTAAATAAGTTTCCTAGATGGTGATTAACT
This sequence comes from Tanacetum coccineum, assembly GCA_026074375.1. Taxonomy (NCBI): domain Eukaryota; kingdom Viridiplantae; phylum Streptophyta; class Magnoliopsida; order Asterales; family Asteraceae; genus Tanacetum; species Tanacetum coccineum. The sequence goes on from BQNB010034373.1 coordinate 17,455, forward strand.
ACATAGCCATTATATACACATAAAATCATGAATGTAAAGAGATTAAGGTTTTTAGGTAACCTTAATATGATGTAATATGATGAACAATATGATCTAAACCCTTGTTTAGCAAACAAACCCTAGCTTCCAAGACCTTGAAAACCCTAATTCCAAGTAAACCCTAATATTGAACCTTCTTGCTTTAACACTTGTAAACTCTAAACCAAACCTTCTAAACACTTTGGAATATCTTAGATATGTTGTAGGAACACTTGGAAATGTGGTAAATAAATTTGTTATGGATTGCTTATATGTTTTGGTTGTGGTTGTGGGTTTGGAGGAGCACAAAGGGAGAGAATGAGTTGTTTTCACCTTAAAAAATAAAATGTGTATGTGTTCTAACTAGTGGCAAGCTTATATACCTTCAAGACTAGTCAAAGACCACATGTGACAGTCTTAGGAAAGTCCAAAACACAATGAGGGTTTCAAGGAAGTCTTTGGTTAAGACTTAGACATAGTACTTCAAGGTTTAAATGAGAAAGGTTTGTACAAGATCAAGTTGGGCATTTGTGTGCTATTGGTTCCCTTAGGTAGGCATTATCCTACGAAATCAAGGGGAGGGAGGTGATAGAAATATCTTTGATCTTTATTTGATAAATACTTGCATTTCTTGAAGTTTAAATGTATAAGGTTAAAGTGTAGATGTATAATTTGTAATGTATAGGTTGTAGTTAGTTTATTTTATGCAAAATATGACTAACAATGTTAACATGGGTAAAGTTTTATAAAACTTTGAGTATTGGATATAATAATGGGTATTTGATGAAGCGTAGAAAAGTTTTGGTGGTTTCGGGAATGCCTAAACGTATTTTATCGCGAAACGTAAACACTTTACGTAACCAACAAAAATAAAATGTGCAAAGATGATAATTATACTCCAAATAATTATCTAACACTTGCTTGATGTAAACATTTAATTGTTTAATGCCCGTTTACATTGAATGATAATTTTTAGCTTACGCGATTTAATTTAACGATTTCAATTAAAAGCAAACGCGTACAAGACTAAAAATAAATAGTGAATTTATTGACGTCGTACAATGACCCTAAAACACGAGGTGTTATAGTCTTCCCCCGTTAAATGAGCCTTGTCCTCAAGGCTTAAGACGCGGCACTTGACGACGGTGTAGTCTTTGTGAAGAGGTATGGATACTTCTTCCGGAATTGGTTTTCACGTTCCCATGTAAACTCAGGACCTCTCCTAGAGTTCCATCGAACCTAGACAATTAGGACACGGCTTTGCCTCAACCGTTTGACTTCACGATCCATGATCTCTACTGGTTCCTCAACAAAATAAAGCTTGTCATTAATGTGGAGTCCATCCAACGGAACAACTAATGGTTCGTCGGCATAACACTTCTTCAAGTTGGATACATGAAACGTATTGTGAACCCTGCTCAGCTCTTGAGGAAGTAAATACCAGCAGTATTAACTACTTATTAGAATTTCTACTAAGATCTCTGAGCATCTTAATTCTATTAGCAGTAGTAATATATACTAGCAGTAGTAACTAGCAGTACTAACTACTTAGCATATTTTTCACTAATATCACTAACAACACTAAGTTATGCTTAGCAGCAGTAACTCTAACCTTAGCAGCAGTAACTTCCAAACAGCTTCAAAAAGTCTTTTAATCCTAACAATCCTCCCCTAAACTTGATGTTCATCTTCTGAATCTTCAAGTTTCTTGATTACAAGCTTTATCTTCACTAGGAGGATGCATTCAAACATTTCTAAGATTCTTGAGCTGTTTTGTCATGAGCTTAATAAGTTGATAACACATTTCATTCCAATGGTCCGCTTGAAGCTTCTTGTTGAGCATTTATGTGATTGTTGCAGGTGTAAGTGGATATCTCTTTTCTACCAGCATAAAGATATGCAGATTCTAAAATCTCACAAAATGTACTCCACTTGAAGAAAATTGCTTCCAAACTGTCACTTTGTGTCCTTGCAGATTCCTCCACACTTCACTTTCTACATCAGGTTCAAACATCACTTTCAGATCACCCCATAACACTCTCTCATAGCCCTCCTCTAGCCTTGTTAACCCATTCTTAGCTTTAACCAACTTCCAGAGAGTTTCCAAGTCTTCTCTGTCAATATTCTGAAGCATCTGAATCATTGATGAGTACCTCTTTGAACTTCCATCAGCTCTTATGATTTGAAAGTATCCCATATTTCCTTCTTTGATGATTTTCCAGTCAACAATGATTGGAGGATTAGTGGCTAGAGGTATAGCATCAATTGCTACCTCATCATCAGGAACTATCTCCATATACTTTTCATCTCTACTTCTTCTTGATCATCATCTACTTCAGCTTCTTTAAATTTTCTGATTCAAGTTCTTCTCCTGCTCTTTTAGAACTTCCTTCTGTTCTTGTCTCACTACCTTTCACTAAATCTGTATCCATGTATAAAAATATGTTTACTCTTTTCATTTCTTTGTCAAATAACATCTGAATATCCTCAAAGCTTTTGGCCTTTAATTAATTTTACTTGTATCCAGCCATGTTTTTCAGATAAGTAGACATTGTATTTCTCTTTTGAGCCTTAGTTGGTGGTTTTATTCTCTGCTCTTCTGCTCTAAGTCTTGCAAAATGCTTCTTCCTTTTATTCATGAGCTCCACAAACAATCTTGACTTTTCTTCAATAGTCAATTCTCCTTGCTCTTCTGCCTATAATCTTACAGCTAGCTCATAATCTGCATCCATCATAGCTTGAACATTATCCTATTCAGCAATGTTTGCATCTTCTTCTCTTTGTCTTGCAAGCTTCTCTTCTTCTTCCAATTCAACATCTAATTGAGCTTGAAGTTTTTGAGCAACCTCCTTATCAAACATAATCTGATCTTTCTTCTTCAAAGGTTTTTCAGGCTCAACCATTTTTGCCTTGCCTTTGTCTTTAGCCTGTGGAAGTTGTGATGGTTGTGAAGGTGATGTTGTTGTTGTAAATTCACTTGGTTCTTGAACTATAACCCCTCTAGCCTTGGGTTTTGCAGCTTTGATCTCTATTAAAGTCTGAGCCAGGGTCAATTCATCAACAGTTGTTGTTGTAGTACTGTCAGTAGTAACTTCAGCAGTACTAACTACAACATTAGCAGTAGTAACTACTTCACCAGCAGTAGTAACTGGATCAGCAGTACTAACATCCTTTTCAGCCATATCAACCTCTTTCTCTGCCATATCTTGTTCATTATCAAGAACACCAGTATCAAACATTAAATTATCACCATACCTCCCTTGAGTCTCATCAACTAATGTAACCTCTGCATCTTGGTCAATTTCATCAATTTTCCTCCCCTGTTTGGATGCATCCTCCTGATCACCCAAACCTTCATCTTCAGAGGAAACCACTCTTGCAGATCTACCAACCTTGTATAATCTTCTGAGCCTGTGAGTTCTTGACCCTCCTTTCTTTTCCAACCTCTTAACCCTCTCCTTCAATTCAGTAATCTCTGCAGCTTGAGAGGTCTTTGTTTTCTCCAAGTCAAGAACTCTTTGTGATAAGCTGGTACAAAGTTCCATCAATTCATTTAGTTTCAGTCTATCCTCACCACTAAGCAGTGGATCATTGGAATGTGTAGGTACACTTGCCACATTTTCAGTATCATCAGTTACAGGTTCTGTAGGACCACTAAGTTGAGGATCCTCAGTGTCTTTCCTCTGTTTCCTTCTAGACTGTTTCTTCTGAGGTTTAGATGTTGATGGTTGAGTAGTAGTGGGTGTATGATGGGAATCAGTTGGTATCTCTGAACCTTCACCTACTTGTTCTTGTGCTTGAACAATCATGGTTGGAAATAAAGGTGTGTCCCTACCAGAAAAGTCTTTTCCCTGCCTCTTCATATTAGCAAAGACCTTCTTAGTGTGAGAAGGTGTAACATAAATCTCTTTATGTTTGGACATTCCTTCAACTTGTTTATCCAGGAACACTTGCACAAACCTTGGATACATTAGAAATTTAACCCCACCCTCCCTCCAAGTTCTTTCACCATATTATCAAATATCTCTGTACTTGTGAAAAGTTGAATTTTGTTTGTCATTAAAGACATATGACAGCAGAGGGCTTAGTGCTACTAAATTCGTTCCAAGCAGTAGTCTTAGCACTAAGGCATTGCAAAATAGTATAGATAAGAAATTTCCATTGAGGTGTAAAGAAAGCTTTATAGAATGTAAGCTTTGTGTAAGATTTTCATACCCCATGAGTGTCAGCTGTTCAAAAAATTATAGCATTTGGAAGACATTCAGTACCATCTAAGCATTTCTAATTTGATAGATCACTTCTTACACTAATCTCAGTGATGATACCTTTCTTCTTATCCACTGGGCTTGTATCTGCATTTGCATCGCCATTAACAGTTCTTTCACTTTGTAGTAGCCCAGAATTGATCAATAATGAACGTATAGATTGTGGATTAATCATTAACGCGTATTAGATAGGGATGTGCATTCAAAAAAATTCCACAATTTTCTTTGAATCCATAACTTTTAGTGGGTTTATCTAGAAATGCAACCATTTTGTGTGAACTAGCGAACTTTAGGGCCAGCATTGAAGTTGGGTTTTGATGATTAACAATGAAATTAAGTAGGGTTTATGATTAGAGGGTATAGAAAAGATTGAAATCGGTTTAAGTGATTGAATGAAACCCTCAATCAAAGTATTTATGAAATCACCCTCAACAGCATTAACTTGAACTAGCAGTACTAAGTTAAGCCTAACAGCATTAACTGACCCAGTAGTAGTAAGTTATGTTTGGCAGCATTAACTTAACCAGCAGTAGTAAGTTTATGCCTCCACATTTTAACTATCACTTGGAGGCAGTAGTTGTTTATTTTGCCTAGCAGCATTAACTTTGAGTCACCAGCATTAACTCTAATTTCGTTCCAAAAAGCATTTCCATCATCAATTTTGATTCTCACAAGCTCTCTTTCTTTTTATTCTCTTTTCTCTGACCTCAAACACTACTTTTGGGAGGAACCTTACCTTTTCAAAGTATGTTCCGATGGTATGATCTGACGTTGTATATCTATACCAGAAACTCTAACCATTTTAGATCAATGTCACCACAGACCAACCGATGGACATTATGGACCCAACATAACTGCTAAAAAAGTTCTTGATTCAGGATTTTACTGGCCAACAATCATCAAAGAAGCTCATACTCTAGTTCGCTTATGTGAAGCATGCCAAAAGATAAGAAATATATCAAAACGTGATGAGATGCCCTTAAACAACATTCAAGTATGTGAAATTTTTGACATATGGGGTAACTTTATGGGACCATTCCCAAAATCATATAAGTTTGAATACATTCTAGTCGTTGTTGATTACGTATCTAAATGGGCCGAAGCTCAAGCTTTACCAACCAATGATGCCCGAGTAGTAGTCACCTTTCTGAAGAGACTATTATGCCGTTTCGGAATGCCCCAAGCTCTAATCAGCGACCGAGGTACCCACTTTTGTAACAAAATAATAGAAAAACCATGAAAAGATATGGAGTTAACCACCGCTTCTCTACATCTTATCACCCTCAAACTAGCAGTCAAGTTGAAAACACGAACAAAGCTCTTAAAAGAATTCTTGAAAAATGGTTAAAGACAATCCTGCTATTTGGTTAAGAAAACTTGATGACGCTCTGTGGGCTTTTCGCACTACCTAAAAAACACCTACCAGTACTACACCATACAAACTAATATATGGAAAGAACTCACACTTACCATTCAAAATTGAACACCGTGCATACTGGGCATTGAAGAATTGTAATCCAGATCTCATCGTTGCTGGTGAGAAAAGAATGTTTCTGTTACACGAGTTAGACGAACTTAGATACCAAGCCTATGAAAACTCTCGCCTATACAAGGAAAGAACCAAAGTCTATCATGACAAAAAATTAAGAATGAGAAAAGAATTCAAACAAGGAAATAAAGTTCTTCTCTTTCACTCAAAATACAAATTTAAACAACCGAAGCTCAGATCTCGATGGTTAGGACCATATGTAGTGAAACATCAATATCCATCCGGATATGTTGAACTTTATGGAAAAGATGGAAAGATGTTCATAGTCAATGGCCATCGACTCAAACTATATCATGAAGAAGGCAATAACTCAAGGGAGGCAGTTACTCCTTTCTTCCCAAAAGAATGACTCTCGAAGTACGAGTCTAGCTAAAGAATCTCTTAAAAATTAAACGCTTCTCGGGAGGCAACCCGTGCTTCACTTAAGTGTGGAGGAGTCCCTCCTCCATTCTTTTACTAATATCTTTTATTTATTTTCTAAAAAAAATCAACAAAAATATTTTCTTTTTGTGTGCTCTTGTATGTTTACTTTTATGCAAGTTTTAGCCTTAAGATATGAAAAATTACGAAGTATGCTTAAGATAGCTCTACTACAGCTATGCATTTCTTTATGCCCCGGGAAGTATCGTTCTCCTTTAATTTTCCCTATTTTATCTCTATTATGAGTTATCACATTGAGGGCAATGTTCAACTTAAGTGTAGAGGGGAGCTAAATAGGAAAAATTAATCATATTCCTCTATGTTTGCCCTGTTAAAAACTTTTCATCTGATATTTTAAGAAAAATTCTAATTATATGTTTTTAAATTAAAGTAAAAAATGCTTTTAGTAAGGCAAATCCAACCGGATTTACATTATAGCTAGCACACCCTAGTCCACTAAATTATGAGAATTTTAAGCCTTTAGAATATTCGGGTATCTACCTTTGGTACCCAAGATAATTGATGCCTTTATCTTGTTCGAGTTAAGGTTTGAATGCAGTCATATGTGTCTATTCCATCATTACGGATGTGTACGTATGGTCTTTGTCACCTTTTCTGGAACATTGGTATTGGTTGATAATTATGTTTGAGAGAGCCGGTAATTTAGAAGCTCTAGAACTTGTGCTTAATCATCATTTACTAGACCGATGCCTATCACATGAAATGTATCCGCAAGTCCTTGTTTTTGAAAGCACTCCTTTTAATGCTATATTACTGAAATATATGAAAGTTGAATGAAAAAGCTCTGTGCCAAGCCTTAGCAAACCATATGGTAAAAAAAGAGAAGAAGTTATATATGTGTGTTATAATAGTTCAAAGAAATAAAGGCTTATGTTCGGCGCATGAAGATTGGATCCTCTCTAGTACTAAAGTTCCGCCCTTCGGTCAGGTTTATGTGTTAAGTACAAGCCTATGGTAGCTGTCTAGATTATGTCTGTGCAAATTGAGTGTTCTTCACAATATCATATTTAACCCTATCTGAGTGGCTGAGTGAATTTAAAAATCAAACACTATCCCTGTGTGAGGTGTTATGTTATATGTCTATGCCTGAAAAGCTATCCAATATGCAAACTCTTATAAAAATCTAAATTTTCTCCAAGTCACGACAAATGATTTTATTTTTTTTCGCTTCCATTGCTTGAGGGCAAGCAATAAGCTAAGCGTGGAGGGATTTGATAACGCCCAAATTATACATATTTCTATGGCGCTATTTATGTATATTTGATCATTTCTCGTGAACTTTTGGTACTTAAATTAACTTGAATTGCTTATAGGTTCACTTTAAAACACTACAGGCCCAAGCACAAGAATCTATACATTTTGGGAGGCGAATATAAGAAAAGAAAGATTTCTTGCTAAAGTTCATAAAGTCCGCCACACTTGTAACATTGTACGCCGCACTTTCCTCTAAAGCCAAAACCGCCGCACTTTTTCCCAAAGTTCAAAGAATTAAAGTCTAATAAATGCACCTGCATTAACTCCTCAAAACCGCCGCACTTTTTCCTATGTGCGCCGCACTTTGCACCCAAACTTGCCTATAAATTAAGGACGAATTTTCATCCTCAAAGCATTCCTTATCACTATCCATCTCATTCTACAAATCACCCCACACATACATACTTCCCTCCTCTCACCAAAAACACCGAAAAACACCTCTTCCTTTGAAGAAAAAGATCTAACGATCAAGAACGAAGACGTTTTCCTACTTAGTTATTGAAATAATGGAAGTTTATGTAAAGTGTACTTTTGTTATGAACTCCTTAGCCTTGAGAGGCTAAATCTCTCATGACTACTCGGTGAAGTTACAATAATGAATAAGTGTTTTGTATGATCTTGATCGCTTTAATCTTAAGCTTATGTTGCAAACCTGTTATATCTTATCTTATCTATTTTTGCTTATCAACTTAGATTATATAATCATATCGGTATAGGTCGAAAGACCCATTATGATCTATATGGTTTTAAAGATTTTTCTATGGTCTTTAACGTTTGTGCCGAGAAATCCACTTTCTTAAATTGATAAACAAAATAAGCTTTGATATAATAACAACTGGATTATTTGAGTGATACATTTGGTCTAGTTAACTAAATATAAGTCTTAAGTTAACCAAGTTAGTTTGTGAAAACGTTTTCTGACGAGAAATCATTTTTATAAATTAAAGTCCCATATTCGAGGTCAAATCATTTCCAACACTTATAAGTTATTTTTCAACTATCCGAGTAGTCATCTTTATTATCATTGGTAAAACAAAAAATTATTTCCAAAATTGTTACAGTCTATTTTCTTTCTGATTATTTGAACACTACTCAAATCCTTGTGGACGATCTGGTCTTACCTAAAAAGATTATACTGCATACGTGGGTTATACTTTTACCCGTGTGTTTCCATATAATTATTCGGTATTTTCAGTCTTATAAATTTAAAGCTTTTGAAACACATCAGGGAGGAACCATATACATTTAAACTGTGCGCGGATAATATAATGAGAAGATGTGTAGCTGGAAGCAAAACCCTTGAAATTCTGGCACATTGTCATTCGAGACCTACAGGTGGGCATCATAGTGCTAATATTACCGCAAAGAAGGTTTTCGAGTCTGAGTTTTATTGGCCTAGTGTCTTTAAGGATGCTAATGAGTATGTAAGACGATGTGATGTATGTCAAAGATCGGGAAATATATCTTCAAGGAATGAAATGCCTCAAAATAACATCCAGGTATGCAAAGTCTTTGATGTTTGGGGATTAGATTTTATGGGACCATTTCCCCAATCTAAAGGTAATAAGTACATATTAGTAGTTATAGATTATGTCTCCAAATAGGTCGAAGCTCAAGCATTACCTATGAATGATGTGCGTGTTGTGGTTAAGTTTTTAAGATAGTTATTTGCTAGGTTTGGAGTTCCTAAAGCTTTGATTAGTGATAGAGGGACACATTTTTATAATCCTTAGCTTGAAAAGGCTTTACAAAGATATGGTGTGACTCACAAATTATTCACGGCATATCACCCTCAATCTAATGGACAAACTAAAGTTATTAACAGGGCTATTAAGCGCATCCTAGAGAGATCAGTGGGGTACAATCCTAAAGATTGGTCAGAAAAACTTAACGATGCATTATGGGCATTTAGGACGGCCTACAAAACACCGACAGGGTGTACACCTTTTAGACTAGTTTATGGTAAAGCATGCCATTTACCCGTAGAGATCGAGCATAAGGAACATTGGGCATTAAAACAATGTAATATGAATTTAACGCTTGCTAGCGAAAGTCGTCTTATGCAGCTTAATGAGTCAGCCGAATTGAGAGATGGTGCTTATGAGAATACTAGAATTTACAAAGAAAGGACCAAGAAATGGCATGATTCTAGACTTTGTGGTGATAAAGATTTTAAGGTAGGAGACAAGGTGCTACTTTATAATTCTCGTTTGAAGATGTACCCTGGAAAACTTAAATCAAAATAGAGCGGTCCAAACATTGTTAAAACGGTGTATCCGTGTGAGGCTATAGAAATCACTGACAGGGACGGGTTTAGCTTCAAAGTCAATGGGCAACGATTGAAAAAATATTATGGAGGTGACATTGACAAGGAGGATGATGAGTTTATAGAGTTGGAGAATGACGCAACAAGAAGCTAAAGGGAGTCTAACTTAAAGACTCTCACAAAAACAAAAGTGCTTGCCGAGAGACAACCCAGAATGTATTTTCAATTTTTATCGAGTCTGTCTTCCCAGACTGTCTATATGGCGTATCCAAACCCCATAGATACGGCGTATCGACTATCTGGACGTTATCCAGTCTTTATTTTCAGCACAGTCTATACGACGTATTCATTAAATGAATACAGCGTATACAGGTATCAATACGGCGTATCCTGGGGAATGGATACGGTGTATCGACTTCCTGTACAGTTTTAGGTATTTATTTCGAGTCTAACCAAACGTATACACGGAGATAGAATTGTATTTGTTTTTTGAGAATTTATACAGGACCTCATGAAAGAAATATCGACGAATATTGGTGGAGAATTTATATATGTGAAGATCTTGAAGTGTTGGAGTCTTGAAACTTCAAAGCGGTTGTTCAACACGGATTCTTGCTAATAAACTCAACATGGAGAATCTACCAAGCAAAATATCAGGGGAGTTTCTCATTCTAATTCTTTTTAATTCTGGTATTTTTAATGTTTTATCTATACAACGAGGACATTGTAAAATTTAAGTGAGGGGGTGGAATTATAATGTTTACCTGTCCTATTTTTCACACTAAAATGCTTAAATTATGCTCAAATTAAAAAAAATCAAGCATACTTTTATGAAATTACTTGATACATAACCCGCACACAATAACCCTTGTTAGATATTGTGAGGATTCAGCCTTTCCGTTTCTAAATGTTTACCTAAATTCCACAAAATATGAGTGTGTCAGTGATGTTGTAGACTTTAGAACTTGGATTGGTATATCACTCGAGACCACAATAATAAGTATTATGAATTTAATTGGAGTAACTTGTTTAAATTGGTAAGTTTTAGGATTACACCCAAATCGCCTTTACATGTTGCTTATTAACTAACTACACCGGTTAGTTAACCTTCAGTTTAAACATTTTCCACTCTCATTCTTGTAGAATAAAGATCATTAGAACAACCGTAGTGCCAATCCTTTAGGAAGTTATACCTTAATATTTTGGTTCGTTACACCCTTACAACCTTTAACCTACCTGTTTAAATTAAGTTTAATTTTTAAAAAAATAAAACTAATGGTTGCTAGTTGCTTAAAGTGTAAAGTTTGTATTTCCCGATTCTTGTGTCATTTTTTATTTTTGGTGGCGGTTGGAAATTTGCACATTGCAAATGGGAATGTATATTAGTAGTCAAAACTCATGTGATTTTACTACAGTCACAATTATTGATGTGTCCGAAGAACATAGAACTAACGAAGGAATTATTATGATCATGAAGATGGTGAAACTACTCCGAGTTTCGTATATAGTTAGATTGAAAAAAAATCGAAAAAATGAGAAAAATACAACAAAAAAGAGTGAGAAAGAAAGTTTGAAGATAATCGTTTCGCAAAGAGCATTACCGAAGGAATTACACGAAGGATCGATTATTCATTGATACGTCTAAAAAATCAACTATGTAAAGTATTGTACGAAGTGGAAGATATCGCCACTTAGAGTATGTAAAGTTTTGGGATGATTGAGAAGTTGACCGTTACGGGAACGCCAACTTAGGTTGTTGTTTTTGATCGATGATCAAGACGTTGTAAATAGTTGTGTCTTTATCATGGTAACGGTCGGGAAAAAGTGTCTAGCAACTTGTACTTTAGGCTTAATCTATTTGTTTCTTGATTTTTATTTAACAACAATTTACTTTCCTCTCACCTAATGATTAACCATGGGTTTTACGCGAATGAGGATGTGATCGAGCATGCATGTCTATTCCGTCGTTACGGCCATGTATGCATGTCTCAACTGCCTTGTTGGTTTATTACTATTGGTGAAAGTTAGAAGGTTTCTACCCTATATCATTCTTCATCCTAACAGTTAGTTAAATTCAAATGGGGATGTGATCGAACACACATGTCTATTTCGTCGTGACGGCCATGTATGTGTGCTCCAGCTGCCTTGTTGGAGTGGTACTTCTGGTGAAATATTGTAGAATGATCAACCGTAAGCCTTTCCATACAAAAACTCATATTTACCTTTATAAACTTGTTACTCCTTGGCTTTAGTGGTGGAGATGTGTATCCTTGCCAAGCTTAGGATAGAATACTCGTCACGATCGAGCAATTGAGCGAATTAGTCACATGTTACCACATATATTAGTTGAGTGATTTGAGTGTTTTCATCTTCCTATTTCGTGAGGTGTTTGGTTGTGTACTTGTAATAAATCGAATAAATGCTTTAACAGAAAATATCCTTAAGGATACATTTTTATAAACTTTTAAAGGCTACTTGAGGACAAGTAGGATTCAAGTGGGGGGATATTTGATGGCATCAAATAATGTCACTTTTATAGCATCATTTATCCCATGTAATTAACCCATTTTATACAATTATTGCAAAAATTTGTTGCTTAATCGTTTGTATTTGAGAATTGCAATAATTATGAAGTACTTAGTGAAGATTAGCCAAAAGGTACGCATTTTGGAGCATAAATGAAGAGTTCGAGAAAGTCTACTGATCTGACAACAAATACGCCATATTATTCTAGACCTATACGACGTATCCAAGACTTTAACGAATCAAAATACCATTGCCTGACTTTGAAGAATACGGCGTATCCACATCAGTATATGCGTCGTATATTATACTTTAGTCAAATATCAAGAAAAGCACACTTTCAACCAATACTCCATACCCAAGAAGCTCGATACGTCGTACCCAAGATGTACAAAACACCGTATCAGAGTAGCCCAATACGTCGTACCCAAGGACCCCAATACATCGTACCGGAGGAGCTCAATACACCGTACCCAATAAGTTCGATATGCCGTATCGAGGAGGTCCGATACGCCGTATCTAGGAGGTCCGATACGCCGTATCCATACCAGCTCAAGAAAATTCTAGAATATTTTATTCTTGGAGCCCACGCCAAGCAACCCCGATACGCCGTATTGAGTTCCAATATGTCGTATCGACCAATTTTCAGAGTCTATAAATTCTAAATCCTAAATACGATTTAGGGTATGCTTTTTACCACCAAGTCCGATTTCTAGAAGATCAATGAAGCCAAGAAGGTCCTAAAAAGTGGTCCGATCAATAGAATAACTCTTGTAATCTCTACACTCCACTATGCGTGTTCGGTTAGCATTATGTTTAATCGTTCATCTATGATTTCGTGTATTGTTACAATGACTATCGGGTAATACCTTTAGGTGTTAGCCATGTTTATGATAATATAATGTTTTGATTTGTCTTTATATTGATTGTTTTTTATTCGTTGCATGTTGATTATGTTTATCACTTCATACCCGTTTATGTGCTTAATTATGTGTTTTTCCTATCTTTCAACTAGATCTAGTCCTACATATTTAATGCGCTGCAACTTCGGTGTTATTTGGGCGTAGGCTAAGAGTCCGGGATAGAAACATATAACGCTTATTCATATAGCTAGACTAATAGGATCACCAATAGAAAACCTTGTTTCGATCTATGGTTAAGTGGATAGGTAGACTAAGCCGGTGACTTAGGATTACACATAACGTCCTGTTTCCATAAGTAGTTAAGTGGGTGTGGACTATTAGTATATGAATTTCCATTAAGCAGTAAGTTGGTAAAGCCTCTATGAGCTAGGATTCAATATAACCACCAATATAGTTTCCTAGATAAATTACAATCAACGGTGTGAGCTTTATACGGGGTTAGGTTAATTGTGACAGGATTAACTAGCGACAAACCTTGAGTCTAGAGAGAAGATATACCTAACTTTTGAATGATATACCACCAACAAATTAATACAATCATTGCACGAATAGACAATCAAGGCATATTATTATATTAAACTAGCTAGTACGTTTTCCTAAGATTTGACATCTTCCCTATCTTTTGTTAATCACTTGTGTGCGTTATTTGCCATCACCTTAGGATAATTAAAACTAAACTTGTGCCAGTCTCTCAGGCTGAAAACCCCCCTTTGCGTTAGTTTAGGTTTAATTAGAATAATTAGGTTAGATTAGTATCAAATCTAGATAGATAAAACACCAGTAGAATTAAGAGTTAACTTCCACTCTCAGTGATCGATACCCTACTTACCAACGAAGCTACATCTGATCGGCTACACTGCCCGTGAAAGTGTTGATTTAGGTATAGTCGACATAAAATAAATAGTTAAACTTGATACATAAATAATACATACACGACGACACATCAATATATATTGTAGCTTCGATGTCATGAGCTTAGTGCATTTTGTAATTACTTTTATGATATTGTATTCGTTACTTATCATACATTTGGAAATCTTATGGTCCTACTTTATACTTAATTAAACCTGTGAATTCACCAATTTTATGTTAACGTTTTAAAGCATGTTTTTCTCAGGTCAATAAGGTACGAGAACAAGGATACATTGGGGGTCAACATTTAGGGAATATCTGTTATGTCTTAAAATCTTTACAATTTCATGGGTGAACAATTTAAGCTTCGGGCTTTTGTAACAAATAAGTTTATTTAATCCAATGTATCATTTTTAAATGACTCATATAGAGGTCGTTCTCATATCTTGTGCTATTGATCTATGAAGTAACACTCTCAAACCCATATTCCGCTGCGACCCATTTTAGGGGTGTTACAAAAACCATGATCCATGTACTCTCCAGACCATACTCCACCAACAGTATGGTTTTTTGGATCTTCTAAATCAGTCACCATCCAAGATACTAACAAGCTTTAGATACCAACTGACACAGAACGAAACGTGTTATAAACCCTAACTAGGGTTCAAGTCGAAGCACAAAGAAAATAAAGACTAAAACTCGTGAATTTTTATTGATTAATGAATGACTACACAATAAACCCAAGCCCTATATTTATAAGAATAGTAAACTTGGGGAAAAAGTCAACCAGATTATTCAAGAATAAACAAAATATGGAAACCAAAAGAAAAGTCAATAAATAAAATATGAAAACCAAAAGAAAAGTCAATAAACAAAATATGGAAACCATATTTTGTTATTAATATTAAAGGTGTCTTAATATTAAAGGTGTCTCCATCTTTAGGAGTAAGGTTACTTACGTTTAGCAGTCACATTACTCCTAGCAGTACCCTTACTCTTACCACGCTCTAGGTGATTCATATATTCCTCTACTAGCTCTTGAATCATGTCCTCATCACACTATTAGATATCGTGAACAAATAACCCAATAGTTCATGACATATCACTAGAAACCTAAAAATCCCTACGAATGACCGGTGAATCCCTACGAATGACAATTCGATCAAATTTAGTCTAAACGGAGGAGGTGGTTGTGGTTTAAGATGAATCCCTATGAATGTGGATGTATGATTTCAAGCTCCGTCTAAGTTGTACTACTAGACCTTCAAAAACTCCAAGTTCTTCTCCTGGTCCTTCTAGATCTGCACCGACTGTTGGAATGGGAGAGTGCTTAAATTGTAAGTTCTTGGTGTAAAAGATAAAGACAATAGAGATAAAGATACAAATATTAGAGGCAACACTAGAGATGGACAGTCATCCCGAGAACCACACACTTAAGTCATCTTCAATACTTCACGAGCTTTATAATGACATACAAAAACTAGGTTTGGAATAGTTTAAACCAATTTAACTTTTTCACATGTAATTCATATGCATTAATGTTTAAACGAAAATTAATCGTTAATGTAATTCATATGTTTTAAGGTTTGAAAACTCTAAATAATAAACCTTAACCCTTAAGTCGATGTACATTTTATTTTTAACTGACTCACTTTGAGACACAACATCTCATTCATATTAACTCAATTTTAGATACTCTTTATCTCGTTGGGAAGCTCTATTCAAAGAGAACACAAACCTACTTACTAACAAAAAAATATATATCATATCAATATATTAAAAATTGTCAAAGTTTGCAAAGAAGCCATTTTTTTCAATACTAAACAAAATATATAAAAAACTATCTGACTTTCTAATGTAATAAAATTTCTAGTGAAGTATTCAGACACATGCTCATGATTTATGACACAAAATAGAGGTGGGTCATATACTTGTCGGTTATGGCTTGTTTATTTGCTTAATGAATGATATGGTCCAACCAAAACTCGCCAACTCATGTGTCGTGAGGTATTGGGATACATGTTCACAATATGTAGTCTAAGGGTGGATGGTAACAAGAATTGGCGAGTTTTGGACATACTCTTCTCATAAACTCAATTTGGAGAATCTACCAAGCAAAATATCAGGGGAGTTTCTCGAATTCCCGTTTTTAATGTTTTATGTATATAACAAGGACGTTGTATAATTCAAGTGGGGGATGGGAATTAGAATGTATACTTGTCCTATTTTTCACACTAAAATGCTTAAATTATGCTCAAATTTAAAAAAATTCAAAGCATACTTTTGTGAAATTACTTGATACATAACCCACATACAATAACCATTGTTAGATATTGAGAGGATTTAACCTTATTCGTTTCCAAATGTTTACCCAAATTCCACAAAAATATGAGTGTGTCGGTGATGTTGTAGACTTTAGAACTTGGCTTGGTATATCTATTCGAAACCACAATAATGAGTACTATGGATTTAGATGGAGTAACTTGTTTAAATTGGTAAATTTCTAGGATTACACCCAAAAAGCCTTTATATGTTGTTTTATTAATTACCTACACTGGTTAGTTAAATCCCCGTATAAACCCTTTTGTTTACTCTCATCTTAAGAGTAAGATACCCCTAGAAAAACCAATAGAGCCAATCCTTTAGGAAATACACCAACTATCTGTTTCGTTACACCTTTACACCTTTGTCTACCCTGTTAGATTAAGTCCATTTATCAGTTGCTAGCTGCTTAAAGTGTAAAGTATGTATTTTCCGAGTCTTTTGTCAATTTTCTATCTTTGGTACGGTTGAAAAGAAATTTGCACATTGCAAATGGGAATGTATAAAGTAGTCAAAACTCATGTATTTTTACTACCAACATAATTGTTGGTACGTCCGAAGAATGAAGAATTACCGAAGGAATTATCCGGAGTTATTATGATCGTGAAGATGGTGAAATTACACTGAGTTTTGTAGTATAGTGTTTAAAAAAATCGAAAAAATTAGAAAAATCGCAACAAAAAAGAGAGGAGGAAAGTTTAAAGATAATCGTTTCGTAAAAGCTTATATCGAAGGAATTATATGAAGGATCGATTATTCGTTGATACGTCTTATAAGTCAACGATGTAGAGTATTGTATAAAGTGGAAGATATCGCCACTTGTCTTATAAAAGTATGTAAAGTATAGGATGATTGGGAAGTTGACCGTTACGGGAACGCCAACTCAGGTTGTTGTTTTTTTATCAACGATCAAGATGTTTGTAAATAGTTGTGTCTTTATCATGGTAACGTTCGAGAAAAAGTGTCTAGCAACTTATATCTTGGACCTAGTCTATTTATTTTGTAATTTTTTGTTTAACAACAAATTAATTCCCTTTCCTAAACATTAACCATGGGTTTTACGCGAACGAAGATGTGTACGAGCATGTATGTCTATTCCGTCATTACGGCCATGTATGCATGTCTCAGTTGCCTTGTTGGTTTATTACTATTGGTGAAAGTTAGAAGATCCCTACCCTATATCATTCTTCATCCTAACCCTTGGTTAAACTCGAATGAGGATGTGATCGAACACACATGTCTATTTCGTCGTTATGGCCATGTATGTGTGCTTCAGCTGCCTTGTTGGTGTGGTACTTTTGGTGAAAGATTATAGAATGATCAACCCTAAGCCTTATAATAAAAAAAACCATTTTACCTTTATAAACTTGTTACTCCTTAGCTTTAGTGGTGGAGATTTGTATCCTTGCCAAGTTTATGATGGAATACTCGTCACGACCGAGCAATTGAGCGAATTAGTTACATGTTACCATATAGATTAGTTGAGTGATTTGAGTGTTTTCATCTTTTTATTTCGTGAGGTGTTTGGTTGTGTACTTGTAATAGATCAAATAAATGCTTAAACGGAAAAATCCTTAGGGATACATTTTTATAAACTTCTAAAGGCTACTTAAGGACAAGTAGGATTCAAGTGGGGGGATATTTGATGACATCAACTAACGTCTATTTTATAGCATCATTTATCCCATGTAATTAACCCATTTTGTATAATTATTGCAAAGAATTATTACTTAATCATTTGTATTTGAGAATTGCAGTAATCATGGAGTACTTGGTGAAAGTTAACTAAAAGGCACACATTCTAGAGCTTAAACGAAGATATTTAAAGATTACTGTTCTGAAGACCAATACGCTGTATCCATCAAGGAAGATACGGCATATATGTGCCTACACTCACCAAAGACCACGAAGGGAACAAGATCCAATACGGCGTATCCAGAAGAAGGCAATACGCCGTATTCAAGCTATAAGGAAATAAAATATTTTGGAAGATATCAAATGTGGTCCCTACTCTAAGAAACCCCCGATACGCCGTATCGACCATATTCCAGACCCTATAAATAGAAAACTCAAAAACGAGTTTTAAGTGTGCTAAATCATATTCTCGATACCTAAACCATAAAAGTTGATTTTCAGAGGAGAAAAAGAGCCGACGAGGTCGAGCAACGCGATTAATTTGATAAGAGACAATGTGTAATTTCTTGTACTTTCGTCATCATTCAGTTTTTGGTATCATTCGTTAACTCGGTTAGTTTACCTTGGCTAAATAATTACTTTTGTATTGATTATGACGTTTGAAGGCTAATACCTTTGGGTATTAGCCATTATTATGAAGATCTTAATGTTTAGTTTGTTTATCTCAATTTCTTAATTTATCGTTGAATTGCTTGTTTATGTTTATCAATTTATACTTGTTTACGTGCTTTTGTATGCGACCTATCATTCAACTGGATCTAGTGATACAGACCAAGTAATCTAGATGCCGAGATTGCTCTCCATATAGCGATTTATACATCTAGATCAATAGGATCACAATTAAATACCTATCTTTGCCCTTAAATTGTGAGCTTAGTTGGACCGTAAGGTGACCTTGGTATCAACGAGTACGTTCTTGATTAATTGGTAAAACTTGGTTAGTGGACTACTAGTGTATGAATTGCCATTAAGTAGTAAGTGGGTAAAGTCTCTATGAGCTAGGGTTTAACAAGATCACCATTGCTTTAATCCCTAAGATAGATTATAATCAGCAAATAAGGATGCTTTATGCGGATGCGTTTAATTGTGACATAATTTTATGTGTCTAGGTCTTAGGAAGAAGTAACGTCTAAGTCTTAAGAATGATATGCCGCATCGAGATAAGTAATCATTGCACAAAATAAACAAACCAATGTTATGATTGGATTAATAATGGTTAATACAGTTTTCTTATATTTGGCTAGACCGCTCTTTTATCTTATGTTAATTTGCTTGCGTGTGTTTTAGTGTCTTGAATTGATTTTAGTCACCACTAAACCCGTGCCAATCTCTCAGGCTGAAAACCCCCTTATCCATTATATTTATGAATTAACATAGGTTTAGCATAGATTAGACTAACTTAGATTAGAAAAACTAAAGTATTAATGAATTGAAAGTGCTCCTCGCTCTTAGTGATCGACACCCTACTTACCACGAAACTCCCACCGACCGGGTACACTACCCGTTAAAGTGTTGTTTTTGGTTAAGTCGGAAAAATATAAATTTAAAACTTGAATCATAATTTACAACCACATAACGACACATCAAGTTTTTGGCGCTGTTACCGGGGAGTGAGAATTAATCTTGATTTTTATTTGATATTTTGGTCATTAGAATAGATTATATCTAACCCTTAGGATTTATGCAATTTAGATTAGTATATAATTATGTATATTCTGTATATTTGTGTGTTTAATTGTTTGAGTGTTTTTATTGTTTTCTCTAATACACTGTTCTGGTCGATAACTCGATACGGCGTATCCACTTCCATTGGATACGGCGTATCCAACTTTCTGTCCAATACAACGTATTCTCTCAACAGATTAATACGGCGTATTCACTTCAATTGAATACGGCGTATCGATCATCTGAAACAGAAGCTGAATTTTTGTGTTTGATTTTTATGCTTAATTTTTTTATCTTTCTTCAGAACAAAT
>BQNB010034373.1:39046-51654 GCA_026074375.1 Tanacetum coccineum
CAAAAAGACCGACCATGTATTTAATTTTCTCAGAGATATAAGGTTGGTAAGGTTAGGTATTAGTTCCATGATCCAGCCAGAACCGGAGGGATCTACCCAGGGACAATCCACTAGTTAGTGTAGAAGTCCTTAGGTATGACATAAAAAGGAGTAAATGTGAGAATAAGGGAATAGTGCCGACTGAGATGGAGCTAGAACTAGAACAAACCCAACAAGGTTCTAGTCATGAAGTCTCGGTAAGCACTGAAGGGGTTGAAGAATGAAAAAGAAATGTAAGGATAAAGGGTGTAAAGAAAGAAGCCCTCCATACACTTAGGCAGAAACCGGGTCAATACATCTGCTGTCAGAATCACAATGATGATTGCTGACATTGAAGACTGACATCATGGACCCAGTGATGCAATGCACAACCCTCCCTAGCCACTCAGAATCTCTTAAAATATTTTTGTTTCATTTCTCACAGAGACTAAACACGTTATCTATTGACTTTCTCACTCCGAGTTAGTTGATATTGAAAAGGTGGCAGTCCGCTCTAGCCTCCGATCACTAAAACCAAAACGCACAATTGAGTCTAGAGCCAAGAGATCATCAATTAATTTCATTAGGACACTCTTCCATGTTTACTTGTCTTTCACATAATGTGAAAACAAGGATTATTATAAGAGTCCTACGCATTATCCTTGTGGTGCTGCTAGAACATTCGAGTGATACTTAAGTATTCACAATGAAGATGGAAATCCTGCTTGAGCCAACATCAAACAAGCTCATGGTAGGTGACTTATGAGATCCTTAATGGGTCAAACTTGTGATACTGGATATCGACTCAGTCCAGATTATGAATTGACGGTTGATGAATTTCGATAAAAGTCTAAAACTCTCGATGTGTTACAAAAACACTTTCTCAAGTGACACGTCGATTGATTTTCAAATCAATTGTCTTCTTTAATCGGAAATATAGTAACTAACCGATTCACTCTTATCGTGTTGTCTGCTTTGAGGTGTTCTGATAAAGAGAACAGGCAAGTAAGGTGATTATGATGTTTACACATTAGAAGATCTGACACTTATACTGGAAATCCTGTCAAGGAGGTTCTTCTTAAGTTGAATCTACCTGATCACAGGTCGGTCCTTATGGATTCGGAGGTTAATCCAACTAAACTCGGGCGAATGACAAAGCTTTATTGCTAACTGTTTTATTACAGGTTAAAGTAAAGATGGAGATGGAGATACCTCATTCAAGTGGAGTCAACTTCATAACCACATGCTCATACTCGTTCGACAAATCCAAAGACTTCATGAAAGCTCAAGTATATGTTTCAAAGCTTCCGAACTCTGTTATCAAAACATCTTTTTCGATGTAGTCAAGCACTAAAGTTAAAAGAACTTCAAGATCAAAGAATAATCAAGCTTTCAAGATCAAGAAAAGTATGAGCATGTCGGTCCAGATGTCACAAGCACAGGATGGAAAAAAGACTACAAGATGATGATTGGAGATTACTTTTGGTTGATGATCTCATAGAAGCTCAAGTTCATACACAAGTCGAGTTAAGGAACAAGCTAAGATTTATAGTCAAAGATCTCTTCATCAAAAGTACTAATATATCATATGAAGAATCAAAGACTACGAGACTTTAAACAAGACACAATCTGACGTTTGATGAGCTTAAAGTTATGTATTCAGGTGGAACCTCCTTAGGGGAGATTGTTAGATATTAGAAAAAGACTCGGTCACCCCGTGTATCTTACCGTTTATAATAGCTCGTAGTTAAACGTTTAATGTATAACATTTGGTAATGGGCCGGGTATTAAACCCAATGTGTAAGCCCATCTATTAGGCCTTTGGCCGGTTTTTGTACACACCTATATAAGCCTCTTCCATCTTATGGAAGAGGTGGTTAGTCATTTTATACACACACATTTTCTCTCTTTAGAGGAGTGTGCATTTTCTTTGTTTCTCTCTCTAGCATTCGACTAATCCACTAACCATTCGATTGTGTGATGATATCCAATATCCTACATAATGTACTCTTAGGGGCCTTGTAATAGTCTTCATACTACCTTACTTGTGCGTTGCCTTAACAGAATATTGCATAGACGGCGGGTTCGTGTAATTCGTTCATAACTTAGGAAATACTTACACATCACATCAAAAGGGTGACAAAGCAATAGAATTAGGAGAAGTAAACTAAGGATTAATGCATGATTAAGTAAACACATTTATTTACCTATACAAGTTTCCACATTAGTTTAGACATAATTTTAGTTATTAGTTTAATTGGCTTAAAACCAAAACCCCCTTTAAAACCAAGATTTTAATTGCTTTCCTAAAAATATAAAAATATAAAAATACAAAAATAATCTTCTTCCAACCCTTAGACCTTAGTTACGTTTAGTTTGAACCTTCCCAACCTATTCCCCTAGAGAACGATAACAACCCCTGAGTCTTACCTATACTACACTACAACGGTTAGGTACTCTGCCTAGGGAGTTGTAAAACCTGGTGTGTTACAACAACGACATCAGTTGGGTTCGTATATCCAAAGATAGCGCCGTTGATAATACGAGAAAGGAAAGTGGGTTTTGGACGGAGGTTTTAA
This sequence comes from Tanacetum coccineum, assembly GCA_026074375.1. NCBI lineage: Eukaryota > Viridiplantae > Streptophyta > Magnoliopsida > Asterales > Asteraceae > Tanacetum > Tanacetum coccineum. The sequence continues at coordinate 41,644 of BQNB010034373.1, forward strand.
ACTACGTTGACAACAAAATGAAGGTAACCAGTCTTTGATCCTATGATTTGTTAGACGGGAAATGGAAGAATATGCATCTTAAAGTGACTTAATTTTGTGGAGTGTACCATAACATCACTCGAAGGGCGCATAGTGGAGTTGGAGATGGGGGAATGCATCCAAAAGGCACTAGACGAATACCGTGTTAAACATGGAGTACCTTTTACACATCTTCATGCATGAAAGTTTTAAAAGATTGTCAAAAATAGAAGGAGGTGTAACTTCCCCGATTTAAAGAATTAAGACATGAAAAGTTCAAGAAATATAAGTTATCGGGGTCTAGTTCGTTCAACACACCGCAATCAGGAGCATGTAGTATTAATCTTAATGTGGAGGCTTGAAACAAGGAGGAATAGGAAGTGTAGGAAGTTTGATGACCAATGGGCAAGGATAGAGAGAAGAAGAAAGGGTGGCATCATCCATTCCATCGGCATTGTCAAGCGTTGGCTAGGTGATGGTCACCGAATATGCAAGTCAAACCGAGTTATTTATGCCAATGAAGAAAGATGATTGCGATGCATTTTTGGAGATCAAAAGGATGGAGATGAAAATGCAACTAAAGAAGCTCAAAATAAAGCAACAAATGTTGGCCAATCAAGAATACGAACAATGACAAAAAGGCGAAATATTCTATATGAGCCCTACTTAGGACTAGAGTGGATACCACCTGAGAGATCAAGGAAAAGTATAATTTAGCTTATTAGATTACGTTTTTAATTTGTACGTTTAAGTTTTAATAATCAACATAATGTTTTTAATTTATGAATAAAATTTTAGTTTAGTTTTTAATTAAATTTGTTAAAGATATAGGTTTGGTGGTGAGGGGAGTGGTAACCGAGCTTAAAGGTGAGAAGAGTAGTGATGTGTTGAATGATGATGTGAAGATGAGAGAAATGGCGACCATCGTGTCTAGCCTAAATAACTAGGCCAAAACCATGCACATAAGTAGGGGCGGATTTACAGCTACAATAGGGAGTAGGGTATGCATGCGTATACTCTACGAATCTACCGTGTAAATTTTTTTAAATTTTCAAGTTGTATCACTCAAAATACAAAGAGTGCATACCCATCATAAACCCACAAAATTTGAGGTGCAGAAAATAAACCAAATTGCCATTATTTAGTTATTTAAATTGATAGATTCAAATAAGAAATTAAAAGAGAAGAAGAAATCGTTGGCTGCATGATATGTTGGGCCCAGTTGAGATTTAATTTGTCACATGATATGTTGGGCTAAGTTGAGATTTAACTTAATTATATTTTAGTTCTCTAAAGCCCAACCCACTAACCCATACTTATTTAGTTATTTTTTTCCGTTAGTTTTTTTGTTTTCTTTTATATTTGTAATTATGTTTTTCATTTATGATTTAAGTCATTAGCTTTAATAACGAGGTTTGTAACCCGCGCTTCGCCGCGAAGCGCGGGTTTTTTAAAATTATGGCGGTTTTCATTGACGAATAGTGTGATGGGGTAGATATCTAAATGGCTGAACATGAGCAGATTTCTAGATGTATACCAGCATGGCAATCAAACATAAAAATGTTTTAAGAATAGAGCAATTTCAAAAATAGCCCACTTCTCAAGTATACATGGCAGCGTAGCACTTGGTTTTGACTTGTTTTACAATAGTACACTTTGTTCATTCTCATAATGCTTGTGCAATTACTAATTCCACTTTGTTATTTGTAGAGCGCCTTCACATTCGTAACAATATAAGCCACAACAGGTCGTCTTTTGTTTGTATTATCTGTTAGACACCAAGAACAAATAGATTAGCCGCAAATTCTCAAAGCAATTAACAAAAACCAATCGTTATAGGGTTATTATCATACTTTAATGCCTTGACGTTAATTGTGATGGGCGGGTGTTTTGTGTAGAGGGGGTAAGTAGGTACACTATTTACTAGGGGAGCGTCTATTGGACTATGGAGATCACAAACAAGAATCATCTTAATTTCCTTCTTGGGGGTGAACTATACTTACGACAACATTAAGTGATGAAGGTTTTCATTCACTATACTATAGTTGTCAGAGCAACAACAGCGGCGCAATACCATTACGATTGAGCGTTATTCTGGCACTCTCGAGACATCAATTTCCTAGATGCAATGTTTAAAACTGCATCTCTCAATAAGGGCCGTTTGGACTATCCCTAGAATTTAAGTCTAAAGTCAAAATAATCCCTACTCTACGTTTGTTAAGCATATAATCACTTGATAAACTTATACTAGGTGTCAAAATTTATAATTCAATATATACTTTTTGACACTCTAGGTTGAGTCAAATTAAATTAGGGAACATTTGTATTACTTCTTAGGTTGTATATTTAGAGTCGAAGTAATTTTTTGTTTTCACATGTGTTGTTTGATTAAACCTCAATTACTTTATTTATATATATATATATATATATATATATATATATATATATATATATATATATATACATATATATATTTGTGATAATTTTTGTTGTTGTCTTGTTTAGGTGATAAACATGCCTCGAGCAATTGTTGGTGATAACTCTCTTACTAAATCATACATTCCCAAAGTGTTTGAAACCCCCGGTATCTCTCCCACTATCGCTAATTTTTACAACCTATCGATGATTGATGCATATCACAAGGGTAGAGTTTGTAGAACAACTTTACTACACATCTCATCATATGATCGTTGTTTTTCCCAATGTCGTCTCAATTGTCTCCTACGAAATAAACGGCCTAATTTCCCCTCGTATTTTATTCGAAACTTTTATAGTTCTAGTCACGTCTCCAAAGAGAAGATTCCCGGTCACATCCTCATTTTCCTTCTGATTCAAAACGAATTTATCACGACTCATCTCCTTGTCGCAGTTTAGCCCAAATTCTCAAAATTCCATACAACGGTTAAGCTGTCTTCACAAATGAATGGGATGTTTTATCTCTTGCTTTCTTCTAAGAGACAGAAGGACCATACTATACCGATATTTCTACTCCCGATGAGATTCATCAATTCCTTAGATTCGAACGTGTTGAGTCAAATCGTACCATCAAAAGTAAATCCGTTACTCTTACGCCTAATCAAGTTCTCACAAAGGAAGTTAGAGAAGACTTGAAGCATTGGGAAGAACTCATTCGTAAGAATGTGTTTAGTCTTGGAGGCCACCGGGACCACCTCCCGGCTTGCCTTTCTTATATATTATATTGTATTCTAGCCGAGCAACAATATAATCTAGCCTATTTCTTTGTTAGACGAATTGATAGTGCCAAGGCTACTCCAAAAGCCCAACTTCCTTATGGCATGTTCTTGACACATCTTTTACGATATGTCATGGAACATTACCCTCTTCTTAACAATGACATTTATAATGTCGTTGATCGAGTCATGCGTCCTCTCGCCCTAAGACAAACTCGCAAACCCCGGAGTGATCATGGTGTTCAAAAGGCCCGTCACTCCATCTCATCATCATCCACTCATCACTTTGGATCATCATCTCATCAAGAAGATGATGATAATGATGATGGGACTTCTCGAGCTAGTACTCCTTCTCCCAACTCCTTCCTTAATTCCCTTTCTCCCCTCGCTCACCAAAAATACAACATTCCCTCTTCTTCTCAACAAACCGACCGTCTTCTTTTTTAACGATAAACTAATTTGCTCAATCAAACGCAACAAATACATGAGGTAGTAAGAGGTGGATTCAAGTCCTTCGGAAAAGCATTAAGAGGAGTCTTTGGAAAGAAGAAGAAATAAAGATGTTACATGAGTTCATAAACTGTTTGAATATTTATTTAAGACTTATTATGGTGAACTCAATTTTATTGACTTGTTTTGTATGTTGTTAACCCGATTCAATCGGAAGAACGTGAACTTGCATAGTTTATTTAGGGCCTCTAATCATTATGCCTTAATATTATGCTTAGTATGACATAATTATGCATCTTTGGTTTATTTATTTTTAGTTATTTCATGCACATATATATAGTCACATGCATACACTACATAGGACTTGCTGCAAATTGTTCACCAAACACAACCATTCTCACAGTATTTTTGCTAAAAATCAAAAATTTACTTCTGGAAAACGTCAGATGGGCGACCCCTTAGCTCATAAGGGCGGCTCCCTTATTGATAAGGGGGCCGGCTATATAGATAAGGGGGTCGGCCTACCTGCTCACGGGTTTTACTGTTTCTTTCTGCTTTTTGACTATCTTTTACTTAGGCTCAGCTATCCTTACCCAAAAAACACGAACATCATTTGGAAATGCTTAAACTAACTCAAATTCATACCACTTCTAAACCATTCTCTTTGTAGAATACTAGATTATCTAAACTCATAATCAAAATGAATGAAGAACTAGAGAAAGAAAGGATGGATGAACACTTCTAGAGAGAGAAAGGAAAAGGAGAATATTATATTAGTGAAATGAGAAGTAAACAACCAACCCTCTCCAAAGTGTGGAGAGGGGTATAAATACTTCCTAGTAGCCGGCCATGGACCCTTGATGGGCTTTCCTTGGGCCTTGGGCTTTACTAGCCTATTTAGTTTCCAAATATTACTTTATGAGCTATCAAACGATATAATGGAAGTGACCGACACTTTTCGTGATCCTAACACTCTTCAGATAAATTGCCTCCCATTCTTCACTACCAATTCATCATCTTCTTCATTTATCATCAACCACCATTACCTCCATGACATCCACTAAAGCCTCCACTTCCAAACCTTCCAAAAGAGCAAAAATCAACAAAATTGTGCCCGAAATGCACCCTCAAAAACTCCATCCACCATGGCCACTTCTTCATCCTCCATTGCTTCTAAACTCAAATCACCAACCTCTTCTACATCACCATTAACTCAGTGATAACATGAAATCGCAATTTCTCCTCTCCAAAGTACCTTCACCACCTCTTACTCAAGAAAGTGAATCCATGGATATCACTCTCACTCTTTCACCAATTACTCCACTTTACATTCAATTCAATACTCCATCACCTCCATCACCTCTTTTTGGTCATCCTATTCCATGGAACCTACTTGAAGCCTATGGAGCAACATGTTTATGTTGTATCCATAACCATAGACTCATTCTTGGTTTAAGCGAAGAACTTCAATACATGTTTTCTTACATAGAACACATGCTTTCACAACCACCACCACCAAATTCACTACCACCACCATCAATTTCTCCAAACTAAACATACTCTATGTTTAGTCACTCATGTTTCAAATAATTTTTAACCCAACCTTTTGTAAGCAAGTCTTATGACATCCTAGGAAAATTAATCAACTTTGTAGCTTTTATTTATGTATGATGTATTATTATGTCTTAAGCATAATATTTCCTTTTAATGCATGCTAGTTTTATGATTGTGTGTTACACACAATTTTTATGTTGAATGAATAGACTTTTATTCTATGTTTTTAAATATGCAATTGGTAAATTAGTTAGTTGTCTCCTATATGAATATCTTAAGTTTAATTGGTTGATATTTGTGATGGTTGGCTAACACAAATTTATTGTCACCATGTTTAAATATTTTTCATGACATTGTTATATGTTAGAAATATTGGTTTTGTTCCTCTAACTTGTTTTATAGCAAAGTTACCATAGCTCGATTTCTTGGTGTCCTCAAACGAAGGGGAGCACACATCAAGAGGGAGCGCTAGTTCTGTCAAATTTCCATTTTATAATCAACGAACTCTTTTTGATTCTACAAAATGGGAGAGAAATAGAAATAAAACTCACTAAATACTTGTTTAAAAATAATTTTAAATTTAATGAATCTAGATTTTGTAATCATCAAAAAGGGGAGATTCTTGATAGAAATAATGCCTAAAAACGTTATTAATATTTTTCGACTTCTCTACGTTTTGATAATCATAAAATATAAAAACGCTCTATGTAAAATTAAACGTAAACAAGTAATTAGTCGTAAATTTTTATTTTGAAAATTAATCACTTAAAGTTATGAATAAATAAATGCTTAATTTATTTGTGATCAAAGGAATTTTTTTTAAACCTTACATTTTTATAAACTGTAACAAACATTTTTAAAACTTATACAAAACATTTTTGGTATTTACAAGAAATGTTTTATTCAAAATAAATATTTTGAATTCAAATTTTCCACCTAAAAATGGATAAAACTGTTCAAAGAAACACCTTCACTAGAAAAGACAAAAATGGGAGCTTCCTGCTATGGGCGGCCCCTTTATACTATGAGCTAAAGGGGCCGGCCAAGCAAAATCGCTCCTAGCTTTTCCTATAAATAGTGAACTGATCCCCACATATTTTCTGACCTTCACTCACTTTCTTTCTGTTTAAAATCAGTTTACATATCCTTTATAATCCTTTGATCATTTAATCTTAAGCATTTGTTTTCCAGTGATTCAAGCTTAGATCCTCAAGTGCAAGAGAAGACCTCTTATCATCAAGTCAAGAAGTATTATAGCTTAGTTGGTGCTCAAGTAACATAGTTACAATTATGGTGTATCTTGTAATTCATTCATATCTCTTGTGTGATTGTGTGTAATAGTTAGATCGGTGATTCGTGTAGTGTTTTTACGTGAAGTGATATTGTTGTTATGCGGTAGTATTCTAGGCCTCAAAATACAAAAAGAGTGTGGTAATTGGTTCTAGCTAATATAGGAACTCGACATTTGTCTTTGTGTTGAGAGAAAAAAAAAAAAAAAAAAAGAATTCGTGTAAGCTACTTGTGTACAGTTTTCTCCGCCTAAAGGGAGTTGTTGACATAGTGAAGAGAACTCTCGAGTTGGGTACTCAAGGAGTGATGTAGGGCGAAGAGGAGCTTCGTTACCAAACCACTATAAATGCTTGTGTTGTGGTTTGATCTTTCTAACTCTTATGTTTTAAACATTTATATTATTTCTGTTGTTTATTTAATTACTTAGCAACATTGATCATATGGGTGTACATTTCAATCACAAAATTCGAATATAAGTTTTTTATAAAGCAAACGATACAATTAAATTAAAAAGCGATATACTTTTCAACCCCCCCCCCCATGTAGTTTTTCACAGATGTAAAGTCAAAACAGATCAAAACTGATAATGTGACGAGTTAGAAATCATGAGCTTGAGAGTTTTTGTGATGAGAAAGGAATTTATCAGAACTTCTCTTTTCCTTATACACCTGAACAAAATGGTGCAACTAAAAGGAAGAATAGAACTCTCATTGAGGCTGCTAGAACAATGTTGAATGGATTAGTACTCTCTAAGCATTTCTGGACCAAAGCAGTCAGGATATCCTGTTATACTCAGAACAGATCAATCATTGTTAAAAGACATGATAAGACTCCCTATGAGATATTCAGAGAAAGAATCCTTTGATATTAGCTATTTTCATGTGTTTAGATGCCCTGTGTTTATTCATAAATACAAGATCATCTAGGACAAATTTGATGCTAAGCGCTGATGATATGATTGCTTCTTTAGGGATATACTTTGTCTCAAAAGCTTTCAGAGTATTTAACACAAGAAGAAAACAAGTTGAGGAGACTTATCATGTAACATTTGATGAGAGTATAGAAGCCATCAGGTTTACTAATACATTAGAGGATGAGATTGGAATTGATGATTCCTCTAGATATCCTTCTAATAAATTTATTCATGAGGATGATCCATCTAGACAATACCAAACAGATTCTGATATCTCATACTATGTAATTCTTCATGGTCGTTCACTCTCTGAACTTACCCAAGAAAACCATGTCCTTGAAGTGATTGCTCTAAACGAGCCTGATAAACCTCTCTCTGAGGATACTGAAGATTCTCCTAATCTAATCAACACTAAAGGGACGCATGAACAAAATAATAAGAATGAACAAATTATCACCCAACCCACTAAAGGACCATCAGGGAAAAATACTGAAGTCTCAGTATCTATTAATGAATCTTTAGTCCTTGATGTCCCTCAGTCTCATATATCCAATCAAGCCTCCATAAGTTCTCATCCTATTCCTCAGGATAGATGGTCAAAAGACCAACACATCAAACTTATGAATATCATTGGTGATCCTGGTGAAGGCATGCTTGCAAAAAGTATGGCTGCTAAGCTTACAGCTGTCTCGGCTAGTGAATGTCTATTTGCTGGCTTTCTCTTTGAGATAGAACCTAAAAAGGTATCTGAGGCACTGAAGCACCTAGGATGGGTTGATGCCATGCAAGAAGAACTGAATCAGTTCTATAGAAACAAAGTATGGACTCTTGTTCCTCTCCCGTATGCAAAAACAGCCATAGGCTCCAAATAGGTATTCAGGAACAAAAAAGATGAGCATGGTATAACCACCAAAAATAAAGCAAGACTGGTTGCACAAGGTTATAGTCAGGAAGAAGGAATTGACTATGATGAAACCTTTGCACCAGTGACAAGAATGAAAGCTATTAGTATATTTCTTGCTTTTGATACATATATGAACTTCAAAGTTTATCAAATTGATGTCAAAAGTGCCTTTATAAATGGTAAACTGAAAGAAGAAGTTTATGTTAAACAGCCTCCTGGCTTTGAAAGTAGTGAGTTCCCTAACTATGTCTATAAACTTGACAAAGCCATTTATGGACTAAAACAAGCACCAAGGGTATGGTATGAGACTCTCTCAACTTTCCTTATTCAAAATAAGTTTACTAGGGGAAGAATAGATAACATATTGTTCATCTATAAATCAAAAGGAGATGTCCTCCTTGTTCAGGTGTATGTAGATCACATCATATTTGGCTCAACAAGTTATAGACTTTGTAAACAGTTTGAGAAACTGATGATAAAGAAATTTGAAATGAGTATGATGGGAGAACTCACCTACTTCCTTGGACCGCAAATCAAGCAGGATGACAAAGGAATCTCTATTTTTCAAGAATAATACACCAGGAACTTACTCTAGAAATATGAAATTTCTAATAGTTCCTTAGTGAAAACACCCATGGTTCCTCCAAACAACTTAGGTCTTGATCTTGCTGGTAAGCCAGTTAATGAGACCTCATATATGAGAATGATTGGGTCACTGATGTACTTAACTATCCATTTCTCCACAGTCTTATGTGTAAGATATCAGTCCAATCTAAAGGAATCACATCTAACTGTTGTGAAAAGAATCCTTAGGTACTTAAAAGGTACTCCTACCCTTGGTCTGTATTATCTAAAATGTTCAGGCTTTGATCTAAAAGGATACTCAGACTCAGACTATGCTGGGTGTAATATGGACAAAAAAATCACCACAGGTGCCTGTGAAATACTTTGTGGTAAACTGGTTTGTTGGAGTGCTAAGAAACAGCAGTCAGTGGTTATATCTTCAGCTAAGGTTGAATATGTTGTTGCTGTTAGGTATTGTGCAAGTATCCTATGGATGAAAAGTTAACTCAGTGACTATGACATCTATTACAAGATGGTACCCATATTTTGTGACGACACCAGTGCCATTCCCATATCCAACAATCCAGTACTTCACTCAAGAACCAAGCATATTGATATAAGATATCATTTAATCAGGGATCACATCCTTAAAGGAGATAATGAATTACACTTCATCCCCACTGAATATTGTCACACCCCCAAATGGGGCCTGGACGGAATACGTGTCCGGAGGCGTGACGTAATTACATACACCGCACAAGATCAAGTGAACGACCACTATACTCTTGACATAAATGAAATAGTTTTAACGGAAGCTTAAGTAAAATGCAGCGGAATCATAACATGTTTTTAAAATAACGAGTATTTAAGTTTAAAGATAAACATTCTTGAGACACCTAGTAATGCATGCAACATCAAATAGCACTTCAAGAATAATCCAGCTAAGTACCTGAGAAAACATGCTTAAAACATTCAACATAAATTTGGTGAATTCACAGGTTTGAATTGATGTAAGGTTGGACCACAAGATTTTAAAAGTGATGTGACTATTATAACGGATACAATATCATATGAAAAGTATTTACGTTGCGCTAAGCTCATGACATCGATGCTAAATTAGGAGATAC
>BQNB010034374.1:6780-51653 GCA_026074375.1 Tanacetum coccineum
GAAGCAGAGATATTTTAATAAGCAAGTACACTAAAATTAAACCCTAAAAATATAAACTAAATTTCTAAACCTAAGATAGGACAAAAGTAAAAAAAAACATTTTTTTCTCAAAAAACATTTTTTTTTTGCTTTTTAGATTAAAAGATATGATTTTTCTAAAATTTAAACTAATTAAAAACTATAAAAATAATAAAACTCTTAAAAATAAAGTCCTAAAATTTTTATAAAAATTACACTAATTAAAGAAAATGTGCAGAAATATTCTAAAAATAAAAGCCCTAATTTTTATCTTTTTATAAAAGTTTAATTAAACTAATTAAAACCTAACCCTAATTATTAATTAAAACTAATTAATAACTAACTTAGGGACTAACTGTGTAAAAGACTTAGGGGCTAAATCATTTAACGGGCAAGGATTAACTAAGAAACAACTATAACAGAAAAATTACAAGAATGGTCCCTGAGGACTTAACCCGACTTCAAATTAAATCCAAATAAGCCTTAAATAAGTTGAGAACAAAAAAAATGCTTAAAATTAAAAACTTTCAAAAGCAAAGTTGTAGAAGAGGATGGTGTGAACAAACTTAACAAAAGCACTTTGGTCTGAAAACCAATAATAAGCTCAAAAAGAACTTATTTATAAGCTGTTTACAGAAACAAGTGAGTTAAGCTCACTTGTGCTTTTTGACTTACAAACAACTCAAATTAAGCTCATTTTGAAAAAGGAAAAGTGGTTTAGAAAGCTTAAGATGTGCTTAATCTATAAATGCAAAGAAATCTAAGCTAGAAATCCTCTTAAGCTACTGAAATTAAGCATGAATCAAGCAAACTCAGAAATTAAGCCAAATAGCACAAAGACCAAATGAGCTTAAAAACTTAAAAAGCTAAACTAGACTCTAAGACTTTAAGGACTTATAAAACTACTTATAATCTATATATTTAAGCTATAAAAACTAGGATTAAAAGCTAAAATTAACAAATTAAGATCCTAAAATTCCTAAGTACTGTTTTTGGTGTTTTCAGGGTTTTTACTAACTTTGACAGCTAAATTAAACTAGGAAAGTAAGCTAGAAAATGCTAACTAAGATCAAATCTATAATAAGCTATAACTAATTTAACTCCTACTTGAATCTAAGCTCCTAAATCCTACTTAAACTTAACTAAAAGCTATGCTAAAAGTGGCAGTACAAACTGTGACAGCAGTACTAACCTCTTGGTTAGTACTGGTGCACTTTGCACAAGTGCAACACAAAGGTACAGGTTTCCTAAGGGAAACTTTGCACTTAGACACACTCAAATTGTGTTTCTAAACACAATGCTTGCAAGATCCAAGCCTTAAGGGCTTTGGATCAAGATTTCACAAGCACAAAGATAGACAAAAACTGTCCTGGTGTAAAAACAAAGATAATAAGCCATAACTTTTTGATTTCTTAAAACTAACTTCTAAAAACTCTATTCCTAATTGTCTTAAAGGTAAACACAAGTAAATCAAGCAAAATGCACAATTAGTTTTGACTTTTTGAGGTCAAACACACTTAAACCAAACACCCCTTTATATACTTGACAGTTTTGAAAAATCTCTTAAAATGAAATCTACTGATTAAATCCTTAATACCAGATGTTTAACTGATTATAACTACCTTAATTAACATAATCTAACTACTGAATTAAACTAGAATGCAGGTTCTAAGAAATTACACTAATATTTTTTTGTTTTTTTATGGATTATTAAGATAACTATGAAAAACTAAGATCTAATATGATAAGACTAAAAACAGATGGAGATTAATGATTAATAAGCACAAGTAGAGAGAATTAAGCACTAATAAGCTAGTTGAATAAGCAAATAAGCAGTTTTACTCTAATAGGCAGTTTAAGCTAAATAAGTAAAGAGACAAAGAATCTAAAAGGAAACTTACTTTAAACTTCAGCTAAACAGAAGCTAATTCTCAAATAACAGCTACAAGCTCTAGCTTATTCATGTGAATAAGCTAGTTTAAGTCCTTGAGAACCCTTCCATGTTTGGTTCTCCTTCCATAAGCTTTCCAATCCAAATGCAAAGGTAATATATAGATATTAAACTGATTTTATAGGTTTAGAGTATGATTAAGAGTAATTAAGCTCAAATCAAAAGCTTATAGACTCTTGAGAGCTTATTATGAGCTTATTAGCTTATTGAGAGAGCTTATGACTTTTAGATAAGAGCTTAAAAATGAGATTTAAAATACTAAAAATTGAATTTCATTAATTAAAGAAACTAATTACATTACTTAAAAAGGAAATATAAATCTTAAAAATACGAAATTAAGCTAAACTAAAAATTACTAAAAACCTCGATAGTGTGTGTGTGAGAAGTGAGGCCTATTTATAGCCTTTTGGAAAAGATTCCAGCCCTCTTGCCTTGCTCTCCAATCATTCAATCTCTGCCTTCTATTTCCTTCAATCATTTGATCTATGTTGTGGGACGTTGGATTAAATTATGCACAATTAAGGATTGCCAGCGTGGCATTCCTTTGATGTGACATTGTGCTAGTTCTCTAAGTGATTTAGCATAAAATCCCACCTTCCTTGTGTTTCTTTGCTATGTCCACGTGTCCTAAGCTTGAGAGTGAGCTTAAGAATCCTTTGATTAGACTAATTTCTCCCTGCCTTTGTGTAAACGAGCTCTTAAATTGACCAATAGAACCCTCAATTTCTATTTGCCCTCTCTTTTGCCATGGGGGTGAAAGGTGGACGACGAGTGAACAGTAAATGAGTTTCGCGCCTATTTTTAGACAGTTAAAACTGTTATAGGTTTGGGAAGTTTGCACAAATGGTCCTTGTGTTCTCTTTTCCATTTTCTTAGTTATAAATAACTTTAGAGAATTGCAAGATTAGCCTTTGTGGTTTCATAAAAGGGTGTAGGTTTGGTTAATGGGCTTATGGATCCGGGTAGGGTCTCCTTGGTTTATAGAGGCCCATTAAGCTTTCCTGGGCCCAATAAGGGCGGAGGGGACATTTTTGGACTTTTGTGAGAGTTGAGGGATCAAAGTGAAATATTTTGAGGATTTGTCCTTTTGTGTTGACTTTGTTTGACCATCTTTAACTGACATTGATTGGATTTGACTGAGGCTTGACATTTCTGGCTTCGGCTTTGGATCTTTGGCTTCTTTTTGTACTCTTCTGATTCTCGTGTCCGTGCTTGCTTATTTTTGATTATTTTCTTGTGATTTTTGATATATCCATACATGCACACACAAAACACAAATACAAGCATATTTATGCTATTTTTGGTCTGTTTTAGGTTTAATTGGGTCATTTTAGGTGCAAACGGATATGTGCTTGCTTATTTTTGGTCTGTTTTGGGTTTAATTGGGTCATTTTAGGAACCCCTAAATTGAAAGTTAGGATCTGCGTTTAAGTCGTTCTTGGTTGCGTTTTGTGGTTAAATTCATGTTGCGTTTTGACGGTTAGATTCTAGGTTGCGTTTTGTCTTTGTTCTTAAAAGCATTTTAAGAAAATATCCCTGATTTCGTTTTGGTATACTCATTATGATTGCGTTTTGAGTGATATTTTGGACTGTGTTTTGCTTATCTATTATTGAACAGGTCAAATCGCAACTAGTTGCATTTTGCTTAGAAGAAGTTTTTAATATTAAAATAGTAAAGCCCCCATTTCAAAAGTTTTTTAATGGTTGCGTTTTGTCTATTTTTGAATTTTATAAACATTGCGTTTTGAAAGTTGCATTCTATGTGGCATTTAGTGAACAGGCTTTGGTTGCGATTTGATATTTAACAATTGATTGCGTCTTGATGTAACTGTTGCGTTTTGGCTTTATTCATGTGTTGCGTTTTGGTCACTAATCGTTGAACAGGACAAAACGCAACTCGTTGCGTTTTGATTTGAAGAAAATTTTAATATTAAAATATTGAAGCCCCTATTTCAAAATTTTCTAAAATGATTACGTTTTGATACTTTTTGAATATTATAATCACTGCGTTTTGATGATGGCTGTGTTTTGAGTTCCGCGTTTTGACATTACTGCGTTTTGATTATGGCTGCGTTTTGAGTGATTACTAATTGCGTTTAAGTGGCTGCGTTTTGATATTAGCTCATAAAATATTCATTGCGTTTTGAGTCACTAAAAGTTGCTTGTCCATTGTGTTTTGCATTGCATTGATTGTTAATTGCCATTGAATCTTCTGGTTTAATCGGTGTGTTATGTCCTCTCTTCGATGAGTTAACTTCCGTTGATTCAAGAGTTGACCAAACTCATTGATTAACTCTATAACATGATCTTAGGGGTCTTTCTCTTGGATCTTGTGCATACGTGATTAACTTCCGAGCATCTGCTCACATCTAACAATTCCTATCTGCATGGTCGCTTTTCTGTGATTGTAACTGTGCAGATACAATGGCTGATGCTGAACATGCACCCGCAATGGCACCACCCGTCCGTACAGATGAACAGATCTTACCACGCATTCGATGGGTGCCAATTGGGAAAAGCAACTGCTATCTGAATGAAGAAAAATCTCAACCCAGCCCAATTTTCAAGATTGTTGTGGATATTCTCAAGCAAACAAATTTCTTCAGAGCTTTTACAGCGTCATCAACAATACCGGCTATCTATATTCAACAATTCTGGGATACTATTTGTTTTGACAGTAAAGCTGGGAGTTATAAGTGTCAACTGGACGAGCAATGGTTTGATCTCACTCAAGACACACTCAGAGACGCTCTTCAGATCACGCCAGTCGATAAAAACCGAGCTTTTTCTCCTCCTCCGACTCCTGATACGCTTATCGAGTTTGTCAATGAGTTGGGTTATCCAAGAGAAGTCATAAACTTGTCAAATGTCACCACTAACGACATGTTCCAACCATGGAGGGCACTCACAACAATCATCAATCTGTGCCTTACGGGAAAGACTTCAGGATTTGAAAGACCAAGAGCCCCAGTGCTACAGATCCTCTGGGGTGTTGTTAATCGAGCTCACATTGATTATGCTGAAAGGATGTGGGAAGAATTTACTCAGTCTATCCACAATTTCACAGAAGACAAGAGGAATCTGGCACAGCAAGCTCAAGGAAAGAAGAAAGCGACTATCATTCTGATCCCAAGTATCCGGTTCACTAAGTTGATAATATTTCACTTGCAACGGCTACACAACTTCCACCCAAGACCTGAGTCCCCACTCCATCTGCCTACTGAGGAACCTGTACTAGGTAATCTCAAGTTCAGCGCTAAGGGGACCAAACGGGAAGTCTTCGGGATGACTATACCGAATGAACTCATCAATGATGTCATTCGAGGAGCTGATTATTATGATGCTTATCTGAAAAAAGTTGCAAAGCATCAACGATACCTCGCGGGTGAAGAAGTGAGTGATCCTGATTCTTCAGCACCTAAACCAGCAAAGCCAGCAAAACAAACCAAACCAAAACCAACCAAACAATCAAAGCCTACCGAACCCAAAGCTACATCCAAGAAGCCTAAACCAGAACCGGCCAAACCTCAGGAGAAGAAGCGCAAGCCAGTGTCAGAGTCGTCGAAGGCCCCACCACTAGCCAAACGTGCTAAGGCGGGGAAAGTGGTTAAGAAGAGAATCGTTAAGAGTTCTAAGCAGTTGGTAGATGAATTCATTGACGAAGGGGTTCCTGCTGCTAAACCCAGGCTTGAAGACACAGAGGAGGCGATACTGCAAAAGGTTCTAAAAGTGAGCCTAACGGATGCTTACCCAACTCAAAAGGGTCCTCTTCCCTCTGTGGTATTCAGGGAAACTGATACTGGGAAACTTAAACCACTGCCAGAGGTGCCGGGAAAGGGGAAAGAGAAAGTAGGTGAAGAACAAGCTGCTCAAGTTCTTTTACACCTTTAGACTAATAAGAAAAAGAGCCCGACTGAACAATATATCTTTCAGAGACATACTCCCATACCATCTGAACCAGCGGGCCATGAAGAGTCTTCCTCCCTTTATGCTGAGCTTGGATTATATGGCAGTGACACGGAGTCTGATGAAGAAATGCCTTCAGTGGTTAGAAGTGGGGCTCAAGATGAAGGCCAGGCTGGACCAGACCCTGGTAAACTTGATAAAGGCCAGGCTAAACTAAACCCTGATGATGTTGCTGAATCTCAACCTTTACCAACTCCTAGTGTTCTCGCTGGACCAAACCTTGAACACTCGGATGTTGAGATCACTGATCCCTCCAGTCAACCACAACCTGAGCATATGGATGAAGGATTTATAGCCACTGCATACCCTGAAGTTCAAAAGAATCTCAAGCTGACAGTTGATGAACAGATGATTCTAGAAGAATCTGTCAGCTTTACAGGGACGTTGTCTTCTCTCTAACACCTAACCAAGGACTTCAGCTATGGCGATCAATTCATTGATGATAAACCGTCGGAAGCCAATTATGAGAAAACGACAGCAGACACAGAGGCTGAATCAATGGTGTCCTTCACTATGTTCATTGGCCATTACCAATGTTCATTGGCCATTACCAACCACCACAACCACAACCTCAGCAACAACAACAACAACTATTCCACTACCACCTCAAGCATAACAAGGTCCGTCAGATCCCATCATCATCAAACGTATAGGTGAACTTGAAGAGCTAATCGCGAATCTAGTGGAAGAAAATTAAGCTCTGGAAGAACGTTTAGACAAGCAAGGGAGCATGATCAATAAGTTGGAAACCATGGACTTACCCAAAATGATCAAAGAGCAGACAATGAAGTTTATTGATTCACAGGAGATTGACAGAAAGATTAATGAATCAGTTAAGGAGGTGGTTATCTCATCAGTAAAGCATGCAATGCGAGCTCCCATTCGTGCTCGCTTCAAGGATCTCCCTACGTCTGACATGAAGGAAATTCTGCTCTAACGCATGTTGGATGAGAACTATGACAAGGGACATGCTGTTCACCAAGTAGCATATGGAGCACTACAGGACTCCATCCATCATGATAAATGTGAGGACTTCGATGTTGATAAGGCTCAGGAGGAAACTAAGAAGAAAAGTAAGCAAGATTCTCCAAAGACTCCGCCTGGGTCGCCACCTTCACCACCACCTCCTCCTCCACCACCGTCAGGCGCATCAGGGGCTTCTGGCACAACTGGAGCCTCCGATTCTGCTCAAGCTCCTCCTCCACCACCTCCGTCCTCATCCACTCATCAGGGAGGTCAGTCAACAAGCACTGCGGCCTTAAGTTCCTCAAAGACAGCTGCTTTAGCTGAATACTCTGGTTGGACAATGACTGACACCCGGATTAAGCCTTTAATCACAACGATTCCTGATGATCTTTATATGGATGATGAAACCACTGCAGATGAACAAGCAGATTCTAGTGGTGATGAGGTAGGACGTGATCATATTCCTACAGTCAACCTGAGACAAAGTTGGTGGAAACCTCTCACTGAAGATTGACCTGCTTCTACGGAACCTGCCTGGACTATACCGTCATATGATTTGCCTATACCAACTAACAATTGGGCCTCTGCTCTGAAGACTACATATGTACCACCACCAGAGAACTCATTACTTGCTTAGACCGGTGATATCATGACATTTATGGATTGGTATTGTAAATGACAAGGAATCTCTGAACTCACTCCTAAAGACCTGGAAGGCCCTGCATATGAAATTGCCAAATCCTTTCATCTCGATGTAGTTCATCTCTAGTTCCAGATGGAAGAATGCCACAAGCTTCTCACCGATAAAGTGGATGATGCAATTCTACAGTACAATGTTAGCAAGCCACTTCCACTTGGTGGTGAACCGGGTCATATTACCATCCAATCTAACTTCTTCTTCAACAAAGATCTGGAGTATCTTCGATACGGTCGCAAGATTGGCAGACCAGCCTTGTCTATCTCAAAGATGAAGGCGGCTTTCTTTCTAGATGTCGGCTTAAAGAAACTGGTACCTGATCAGTTCTGGATTTAAGAGGAGTCCAAGTATGACATCGCTGCGATGTATGGAATCTCTGTCTAGCACTGTGTGTTTCACTAAGAGTCGATGAATTCTTGGACATTGTAGACATCTCTTCTGTCTGTATTCTAACGCGCAGACTGCTCGCGCCACATCAACCAAATCAACCCAATACCACTATCCATTGTGCTGTCTCAATGATGATCTCAAGAATTTTACTGTGCTCGTACACGATAATCTACAAGTCTGTTCTCACTAATGTATGGGTACAATTACATGAATAAGATCATCCTTCGTCGAGCTGATCTCAAGAATATGTCATCGCGGAACGGGATATATGTCAAATACTGTAGGTTACCTATTAAGACGTATGACGTTGTGCAATAGAAACTGTGTGTGTTAATATATTTGATGTATGCGTTCTCACTCCTGAATACCGCGCTCGTTATCTCTAGTGTTTCACTCAGTAAGCGCATAAGAAAGCGTCTGACGTCATATATGCACTGTCAGTGATATAGTGTGCCTGTCAGTGAGTCACAACTGATCAATACTCATTGTGTGTGGAATTACAGCTGACCTACTACCTGGTGGTAGAGAAAGCTACTGTTGTTTAGACTGGAATGGTCGTCACCTCTAAACCCATATACTCGTCCTAATTAGACTACTCTCCACCCCTCCGAATTGTGTATGCCATCCGGAATAGATTTCAATCATGACTCACTTGTCAAACCATAGAGATAGAGACCAGATGCATCTTCTCGAGCGATACAGCTGTGAGGACCCTCAGTTGTGGTTATTTCATCTTGTGATAAATCTTTCAGAGTATGGATCTCATCACAGGTTCTCACATAGTGGATGGCTTTACTCACAAGATACAATGACCGTAATGTCATCTCAACGTCTCGTTTCCTCTGGTGTGTGTCCTGGCTACCCTCATCTTATACCCTCCTCCCCTGTAACCATTTGTATGTCTAGTAACAATAGCATGTTGTGCATCAATAGAAAGTTATGTTTCCTCTCAAGAAGAAATCAAGTAGTAGTGCCTGGTGTTCTTCCATAAATGTGACACTATCAAAGGATTGAGGACGTATCTGTATAAAGAGAAATGTCTTAGGAAAGCTTATCTGCGCACGCGAGGCTCTGTGTTGTAACCTATGAAGAGAGCTACTACCGCAGTCTTACTGAAAGATTATCTACGCAAGTGCAGGTGTGTAGAGTCTCTATCAGTATAATTCAGTTGTGGTAATTATGTTATCATATATCGCATAGTGAAGGTGGACTAAATAGACTGTGTATAACTTAGACGATATTCAGTTATATTTAAGTACACTATAAAGCGTGTAGTCGTCTAGTATGCCGGAGATAGCTTGTAAAAGAGTCTCTCGGACATATACCGTTTGTCTCGCACCGTGTCGTTGATCCTCGAACACTTGTATAAATCATTTGATTATGACATGAGTCTTCATCTATAAATACTACTCATAAGGATCCTCTGTACAAGAGCAGATCTGATCGAAAGTCGGCGCGCCAGAGAAAAGAATGTGTATATTTGTGATATGTGAAGAGAAGTCTAATGTCTGATATAAAATGAGGATTTGTCTACTATCGTGTGCTGAGTCTCGCGAGCATGTTCACCCCTATCTCGATCGCTGTAAATCGTGTAGTTTTCTGATATACGACTCGTCTATCTGCCTCTCATGTATATTAGATAGAGAGGTGTGAAGAGTGTCTCTGCATGGTAGTAAATTGTGTTGTGCGCAGGTTGAGATGCAATCTATAGCTCTGTACCATAATGGTTTATCAGAAGAGCCTCTTGTATTTACTTTATCGGAGATAGAAGGATGGTATGGTTCTAGGTACATCGTTCCCATGATCCGACAGAGCTAGAGGGGATCTACCCAGGGACAATCCACTAGTTAGTATAGAAGTCCTTAGGTATGACTACAAAAAGAGAAATATGAGAATAAGGGAATAGTGCGGACTGAGATGGAGCTAGTACTGAAATAAAACCAAACAAGGTTTTAGTAATGAATGTCTTGGTAAGTTAACGGGTTGAAGAAGAAAAATTTAAAAGTAAGATAAAGGGTGAAAAAGAATTGCGTACTCTTGAACATTAGGCAGTAAAAACGGGTCACTACACATATTGCTTTCAGAAATCACATTGATCTGACTGCTGACATTGAAGATAAGTATCATGGACCCAGTGTACGCTGCACAAAATGCTATCCTAGCACTCAAGAATCTCATAAAAGGGAGTCTTGTTTCATTTCTCACAGAGTTCAATACATTTCTATTGTCTCTCTCACTCTGAGATAAATGACATTGAAAAGGGGGCAGTCTGCTCCAGCCTCCGACTACTAAGAACCAAAAATGCACTATTAAGTCTAGAGCCATGAGATAATCCATAAATCTCGTTAGGACACTTATCCATATTGAGCTTGTTTCTCACACACTGTGACAACAAATAAAGATTTTAAGAGTCACTTGTAGTATCTCGTGGTATTGCCAGTGTGCTGAGTGATACGAAAGTATACTCACAATGATAGCTGGAAATCCTTCTAGAGCCAACATCAAACACGTTTGGGTAGGTGGACATGAGATCTTTTTAGATTTTTTAGATGAGATTGTAACTATGTGACAAATTGGAAAGCAACGAAGGTGCGAAAACGCTGCGAGTGAATCCAAACTTGCTTGTCCAGGTGTGAATTTGGTGTGAAACGAATTGTGTGAGGAAACCTGTCTCGATGGATTCAAGAAGATGATTAGTCTAAGCACATCGATTGTGAAGTGATAGATTTTGCCTAAATACGCGAGTCTTCGTCGTCGTTAGATATGTTGGTGTTCTTCGAAGAAGTGTTATGACATTTAGCTCTCTAACATAAGTCTGAGTGTCTATCATGGCTTGTGACATAAATAGCCTGAATCATAGAGACGTACGCAGTCGACATGCGGGATGGATAATAGTTGCATCTGAAGTTCAAATATCCATAATAGTGTTGTGCACTCTCGTTGTTATACGTAGAGAGACTGACTCTGCTCAAGACTGAAGACTACTCGATACCACTCTTATCAGTTGTCTGCTTAGAGATTGATCCAATCAGGAGAACAGTGCAAGTATGGAGATTTTGATGGATACACATCAGGATGATCTGGTAGACTGTGTGTTAGACTGCGATAGTCATTCCCTAGAGAACAATGCGTAGATATCGCTTCTTAGATGAATCTCCTAATCACAGGTCGGTCCTCACGGATCAGAGGTTTTAGATCTCCACATACCTCTCGAGATTTGGCGAAATAGCTCAATGCCTAAGTATCTCGACATAAACTAGCTCTAGTGTTATCTAGACTATCATGGTGAGCGCTGCTCAAGGATCAAGCAAAGATGGAGATGGAGACACTCCTGTTCCACGTGTAGCGACTCACGCATGTACAATCAATTCACTCCAGATCGATGTGTCTCACAGACATTAGATGTTAGTTTTACCACAAGTAATACTCCAGTACATCTTGACACATTGAATAATGACACATTATACAGAGATGAGATCATCTGACACCGTGCTGTGTAGCACTACAAACACCTAAACCCCACCATTAAAAATCAACACACATTTAGAAGTAGTAAATGATCAAGAAAAGTGTGAGCATGCGGGTCCGAAGGTCACAACATCACATAAAGGAAATGCTACTCAACAAGGATGATTAAGAGATTTAAGATGAATGATGATCTCAAAGAAAGCTCAAAGATCGCACAAGTCTAAAAGACAAATCTTAAAGTTCACTACATAATGTACAAGGACATCAAAGATTGAAGAATCAAAGACTTCGAGCTATAGACAGAAGGTCAATGAAGTAGAATGCTAGAATTCATAATGCATTTTTATGGGGTGACCACCTTAGGGGGGGATTGTATATCTCTATCTCCTCCTATCAATATTAATCCATTTCTTATGGATATGAAAAAGACCCGGTCACCACGCTGGTATTATTTCTAGAATAGCAAAGCTCTATTGTCTAATTCTAACGTATGACTAATTGTATTAGGTGGGTCTTTAGCCAACTTGTAAGCCCATAACTACAAGCTATTGGGGCATAATAACACTCATGTATATAAACCCATTTCCAGCCATGGGAAGGGGTTGGTTGTTCATTTTATCACAAAGCTTCCATTTGCACTTTCTCTTACTAGAAATACTTTACTTTCTCTCTCTAGATAATTTGCCAACCTAATCATCCATGCTTGTGTTATGATATCATGTATACTACAAGAACTCATAGATCTGAGGATTATACCAAGTTTAGTTTGACTGCTAGGGTAGAATCCTCTGATGAGGAAGAAATTTTGGGTGAGGATTCATCCAAATAAGGGGAGGGTGATGCTATTATGCATTGAAGAATTACACTGGTTAGTGTACTATGATATGAATGTTTTATGCTGTTGAGAAGTTACTAAATAAGAATTCGGTTAAAGTTATTACACTGCTAAAGCTAATTAATGTTGTTGCTCATGGTGTGTGGGATGTTGCGTGATATAGTTAGTGCTGCTAGTTTGCACAATGTTAGGTGCTACAAAAACTACTGGCTACAAAATTATTTTTACAATATTATGATTGATATGACTTTGGCCTCAAGCAATTAAAGAAATGTAAAAGTACAAAGCCCAAAGGAAAGGATTGTTTTACAAGAGTATGGGCGCATCTACAACATAATATCTTCCACAAACTTATACTTCACAAACAATCTTTGACAAAGTTAAAGGAATATTGATAGAACCTGTAAAGAAGAAAGATAAAATCTTGCTTGATGAAGAAACTGCTTTTTAATTTACAAGCTGAATTTGATGAAGAAGAAAGACTTGCAAGAGAGAAAGCTAAAAAAGAAAAAGAAGCCAATATTGCCTTGATTGAAACATGGGATGATATACAGGCAAAGATTGATGTTGATCATCAATTGGCTAAAAGAATGCAAGCACAAGAACAAGAAGAGTTGTCTATTGAAGAAAAGGCTACATTATTTCAACAACTCTTAAAGAAAAGAAGAAAGCATTTTGCAGCTAAAAGAGCAGAAGAGAAAAGAAACAAACCACCAACAAAAGCTCAACAGAGAAAGATAATGTGTACTTACCTAAAGAACATGGAAGGATACAAGCTCAAAGATTTGAAGTTAAAAGAGTTTGATTCTATCCAAGAGATGTTTGACAGAGCATTCAAAAGGGTAAATACATTTGAAGACTTTAGAACAGAGTTGGTGGAAGGCAAAGAAAAGAGAGTAGGAACAGAGCTGGTATAAGAGATTACAAAGAAGCAAAAGGTAGAAGATGATAAAGAAATAGCAGAGCTTAAACGGAGAATGGAAATCATTCCAGATGAAGAAGAAGTATCAATTGATGATATACCTTTGGCTAGTAAGTCTCCAAGTATTGTTGGCTAGAAGATTCATAAAGAAGGAAGAAAAAGCTATTATCAAATAATGAGAGCTGATGGAAAGTCTCAAATGTATATGATCTTTTGTCAAATGCTTAAAAGTTTTGCCAAGGAAGATTTGGAAAATTTGTACAATTTGCTAAAAGCTAAATATGAGTCAACAAGACTAGTGGAAGACTTGGATTTGATTTTGTTGAGGATGATTTGATAAGTGATGTTTAGAACCACACATAGACGATAAAGTATGGAAGTATCAACAAGAGACTACAAAGTGTTAAATTTTGGAAGTTGTATGATCTCACTTTTGTAGAGTTACATTTCATTAAGGATGCAACTGTGTGAAGTTTATGTGTGTGTAGAGTGTGGAATTATCCTATTTATACTCATCTACATCTTACAATGATTGTAGAAAAGTAGCTTATGATTGACTATGAAGTGAAATGGCTTTTCAGTCTTCTTAAAATTCAATCTTGAATTAGCATAAAGAGTAAAGAAGGTATTTGGAGTAATCCTCCTTAGTGGTGGATGAGCTTTAAATGAAGAAAACTATTGATGATTTGAAGTGAATATCAAGTTTCGGAGGATGATTGTTTGGGATGAAAAGTCTTCTTGAGTTGTTTAATTACTATTGCTCCATGTTTGATGTTAATGCTGCTCAACTAGACTTGGTGTTGCTCATGAACTTCAAAGAAAATAGGCTAAGTGTTTACTACTGCTAGTACAAGGATACTACTGCTAGTGAATATTAGTACTACTAGTACACAGTTACTACTGCTAGTGAATATTAGTACTGCTAGTACAAAGTTACTACTACTAGTAAATATTAGTACTGCTGAAGGTTAAGACTACTCAGAGATAAGTTAATGCTGCTGAGGTTAATAAGTTAGTACTGTTTTGTTGTTAATACCGCTTATATGATATGTATTAAGTTATTTGTTTATAGAAAAGATTATGGATACTTAGGAAAGTATTGTAAGCCGACTAGGGCTCCTTGGTGTATAAAAGGAGGTCCTAGGGCATAGAGTTTGATATTATCTTTTATCAATTTTCATAGCTTCAAGGTCTTTGTAACCCTAATACTTTGAGAGTATTCGTATTATTATCATTAATAATATTGGAGCTTATTTGTTGAATTGTATGTTCATTGAATTACTGTTTCATTGATAATTCTTTTTAATATTAAAGATTAGATTCCGCATAATCTTTAATACATTCAAACACAGTTTCTACTATAGTTGTGTTAGATTTATCTAATATAACTAAACCTTAAACAAGCTTAAGGAATTTGATCTATTAAAGTGGGATCAACAGCATATAAGTGTTTGATGCTCTAACCTACCCAACCAAATCACCCACACCCCACACCCCCCAACAATCCCCAAACCCCCATCTCCTCCACATTCAAAACAACCACCCAAACCACCCCCTCCATCCACACACACCCACAACATCCACATACTCTACCCACCTACCAATTACACATATTCAAAACTTCCACTCCATCTAAAAAAAAACACTTCCAAAACTCCCCTCACCCCCAACTCTCTCCCCTCCCCACCTCCCACTCCCAATCAAATAAAATTCCCTATCACACAATTCAAAACCCATCCCATTATCAAAAACACCACTTACTCACAAATAAACCATCCTATAAAAATACACACTACACCCCACTCCCTCTTCACCTCCTCCCAACTACCCCACTCCCCCCCCCCAAATACCCCTCCTAATCCTCTCCCCACAACATCAATACTACTCCTACTCCCCCCATTAATCAAAATCCAATTCCCCTCCCATTAACCATCCCTCCCCAATCCACCACCATAATATTCACACCCCTCTTACACTCCTCCTCTTCCTCCCCCCCCCCACCACTCACCTCTCCACCCCCAAACTACTTCCCAACTTTACCCCTTCCTCCCCAACAACTTTCAACCCCCTCACCCTACCTCCCTCTCCCCCCCCCCCCCTCCCCCCCCCCCCCCGCGCTCTCTCCATACTTAACCACCCACAAAAAAATCCATCACAAATAATTTCCTAATATTATACTAACATATCCTTCCCCCACTCTCACTCCCTCATCCCCACCATACCTTAAACATAATCTAGCATCCATCACCCTAAACCATCCTCCCAATATTCACAAAATCATCACTCACCACATATTCAACCACAACATTTATAAATTAACATCTTACTAAATTATCCTCACTCTCACGCACTGCTCCTAAACCAAAATCCAATATCACACTATCTTCATTAAAACAGCAACCAAACTACATCATACTTAATAATATAACCAATTGTTATAAATTAATACTTAACTCCCACTAAACGCTCGCTCATCAGTCTCAAATAACACCAAATTGAAATCTACTCTCTCAAAAAAAGCCCAACCACATCACACCCCGAATTCTTTGTATACCCAAAGATTAACATCACCACAAACCTTTAATATACTTATAAACATATTTACAATCTCAATTACATAGTAGAATATTCAATTTTCGCAGAACACCATCTCTCTCTCGGTGGGATTCGCACGCGTCATAAAGCCAGAGATTTCCCATAGAAATAGGCATAATATCAAAATGGACTCATAACATAGATTACCTAAGAACAGTATGCAGACACGACTCGATTTAGGTCATTGTCAATCTACTGACCAAATCTACGCACTTTTTAGCTGTCCGTAAAGATTACAAGATAGAAAAGTTCGCAAGACTGTACATCAACGAGATCGTATCAAGGCACGAGGTACCTATGTCAATTATATGTGATCGTGATAGTCATTTCACATTAGGATTTTGGTGATGAATATAGAAAGCATTAGGAACACAACTGGATCTGAGTACCGCTTACCATCCCTAAACCGATGGCTAAAGTGAGCATACCATTCAAACACTGGAAGCTATACTTAGAGCCTGTGAAATGGATTTTGGTGGAAACTGGGATACTCATCTACCCTTAGTAGAATTTTCATACAACAACAAATACCACTAGAGCGTGAAGTGTGCCCTATTTAAAGCATTGTATGGGAGAAAATGTTGAACGCCCATAGCTTGGGCAGAGGTAAGAGAAAGCAAGATAACTGGACCAGAAATTATCCAGGAGACCACCGACAAGATTGTTCAAATCAAGGAAAGACTAAAGACTGCACGAGATCGCCAAAAGAGCTATGCCGATAATCGACGAAAGCCGTTAGAGTTTAGTGTTGGTGATAAAGTACTACTCAAAGTGTCTCCTTGGAAAGGTGTGGTACGTTTCGGTAAGAGAAGTTAGCTTTTATTGAGATATGTAGGACCATCTGAGGTTGTCGAGCGAGTGGGTCTTGTTTCTTATCGATTGGGTCTACCGCAAGAACTTGTAGGAATTCATGACACGTTCTACGTGTCGAACCTAAAGAAATACCTGGTCGACGTAAACTTGAACGTGCCACTAGAATAAATCAAGATCAACGACAAACTAGATTTTGTTGAAGAACCTATTAAAATTATGGACCACGAGGTCAAGAAGCTTAAACAAAGTTGGATTCCTATTGTAAAAGTTCGTTGGAACTCCCGAAGAGGACAAAAATTTACTTGGGAATAAGAAGATGAGATGAAGCGCAAATATCCATAATGTACGCGAGCCCACGCTCTTGGCGTGTAGGCAAGAGACTCTATCTAACAGTGATTATTGAGATGCATGTTGATAAATGTCTCTCTATGTAGATAGGAGGGATGAAAAGCTGTGGCCAGTGTAGTGAGTGTCTGTTTGTGTAGCGTAGGGGTAGGGATGGGGGAGAGAGTGTGTCTGTATATACTCATAGAAAGTCAAGCTCGTATGATTGTGTGATTGTACTATTTTTGTGTGCTTGTTAGAATAGTTGTCCATGTCCACTTGGACGCGTAGAGACTAATTATTTAGCATTTACCGCTTGTTTTACTAGGAACCCTAGTTATACGAACGCACCTTTTACCTAACGATCCTAGTTAATGGTCCTAACGACCAACGATATGCTCGCGCAAATGTTGGAACATGTTCGTTGTAGAATGTCAAGTAAACACTTGAGAAGAAAGTCAATGATTTGTGGCCTTAATCGAGTAGCTGAGTCGTAGAAAATCAGTCGATAGTCTATAATTAGCCACTGACTGACTCGCTTATGGATATTGTGTTCTTTGAACGTTCGTCACATAACTGTTGTATAGCTCGAGTTAAATGTACTTGCTTAATTTAGGATAACAAAAAAATTAACCTCTCACCTTCCTATTTTTTTTTAGTGGTCGGCCAACCCCCTCCCCTAAAACTAAATAGAATTGCATGCTCAAAATCTCAAAAAACCTATCACATGGTCTCCTTATCATAAAAATAAAAACCTAGTAGAGTCACTATATGTTTGTTAGATTCGAAGCTCACAGAACTATATATTAAAATATGTACGCTAGATCTTTTCTGTACTTTGAGATCATGTATGTGGCTGCTCGCCTGTGACATATCATCTCGATCCTCAATAGGATACTCTCCATTTCTGAGTTTTCGTCTTTGTGGGAGCTATATGTGAACGAAAACCGCTGAAAATAATCAGGCGGTGTCAAGATGTACATTTGGTAGCTCGCGCACACATTTAACTGTGTAGTACGCTTCACTAGATATCATAACAGTAGTTACGGGTTGATCGTTCTAACTTTTCTTGCAATGTACGCTGTATGTCTGTAGACAGTGTTGTGAAGAAGATGCCTCTTATGGTAAGCGAATTGAGAGGAAAAGTAGAATGAGAAAAGTTGTCTTATAAAACTGACAGTAATATATATCTATGAAAAGGTACACATGAATCTCTTCATCTTGTGTGGTGGTGACATTTTTATTGCGTTTGCTGTACTCTAGGTTTGTATGCACTTGAATCTCATAAGAGAGTACTAATATAAGTAGTCTTTGAAGGGTTTGAGTGTTTCAAAGTATTGGCACATCTTGTAAGTTTTATGTAAAAGAGCCTTTTTATCCATGAACCCACTGATATTTTTGGATTAAAATGATATTAAGACTTATATAATATGATTGTGGGAGTTTATTGGGTTTTTTTTTGCATTTTGGGTTAGTGGTTTGACTTGTTTTAGTCAAAGTTATTTTTCAATCAGCCTCTATTTCATCTTTAGGTCATATTGAATGGAGCATAAGTTAATGGTAAATAAATGTTTTGACATGATTCCAGAGCCTAAAATCATTACTTTGATCTAGTTTCCAGAATGTAAGCTTTGTAAAATATGAGGTCGTTTAGTTTGTGAAAGTTGCCAAAAATGGTAAAAGAGTGTCAATTGCCCAAAACCCTCTTTTTAAACCCCTTGTACTATATGACCTTAAATCATAAACCATGATGCATCTTTCATTAAAAATGATATGGGAGATCTTGTAAGGGTTATTAGTGTTTCCCATTGGCCTAAACCTCACTATAAACCTTGATTTAGAACTTAACTGATCATTAAAATAAGTTATATGTCAGATTTTGCCATTTTTGGAGTCGGTATAATGTCAGGTATAAGTCCTTAATAAATATTAGGAAAATTCATGGACTACATAAAACATGGAATTTTGACCTGGAGTAGTAGATTGACCAGAAACTTTGGTTTACTTGGTCAAATAAATGCTTGAAGTGATGCGGAAATTCAGGCAAATCTAGTAGAAATTATGGCTTTGTTGAAAAAGTGTCTTTGAAACGATTGTGAACACTAGACTTAACAAATGAACCTTAATATTGTCCGAGCATATCGTATAGGATATAATTAGGTATATTTACTTGCCTTAGGTTACGAGTAGAAGGTTGCGTAGTTGTTTGGGTTGCCTACTTAGTGTGGTTTGCGAGACGTACTATTATCATTCTAATTCTAATGGTGAGGTTTATTGCAACACTCTTTTAACGTTTTTACGATTTTGGGGTGGAAGGCATGATGTGTCTATTAAATTACTATGCTTGTACTTTGTTGTTTTTAATCTTTCGAGGATACTTAAACTTGATTTGAACTTGGAAAACGTGTTGAACTTGAACTTGAACTTGATATGTATGTTGTTGTATGCTTGGAACCGCACACTTACTTTTTAGCTCATTATATCCCCCCTCTTACGGGATTAGAGATGTAGTAAATATGGATAGCGCTATTTGGAGATTAGCCCTCCTCACTCTCACCCACATAAAAGAGGTGCATTTTATTAGAAACTTAAGACTTGAAGTTTTTGATACTTGTCGAACTTGCAACTTGTTCTAGTGTGGGATTATTACTGAGATGTTTGGATGTTGGAAACGGTTAGGCTGATGCCCTTTAAGTATGACCTCTTATAAACGAACTATAGCTTACTTTTATATTGATTGGATTTTGCCACGTTACTTGGTGAAGGTGACTGTCTTTGAAATCTTATGTCATTTTATCGTATCAAAACTGCTTTTCGGAAATCAGATGGTAATTTTGGATATACTATTTTGGACATCTACTCTTTATAAAACTATTTTTGTGTACATAATCTTGTGAGCTCACCAACTATTTTCAATAGTTGTACCGTTTTTTATGCTTTTCAATGTCTTCCTAATGTGAAAAACTTAGTGCTTTGCTTTTTATTCGTTATCAAGATAGTTCTACCAAATTGCTAAGGATTATGTCTTTTGATAAATCATGTTAGGATGGAAAACAATTTATGTTGTCTTTTATACTTTCAAACCTGTTTCTTGAAGTTGTTGTAATTCAGATAGCTTTACTTTTACAAAAAATGTATGGTGTTTTTATCTATCATCTTGTGTGATGTTTATTAATTGAGATTATTAACTATTTCCTTGGTTGATATAATATTTTCCGGGGAAACCCTTTAGTCAAAAGCCTCGAGAGGCTAAAACTTTTATGACCTATTCGGTTATGTTAATATACTCCACTCCGTCCCAAATAATTGTCCTCGTTTTGCTTTTTGGAAGTGTTTTTTCAACTTGATCTTAAAATATTTTTGTTGTGTATATAATTATTTGATGTAAAATATAGGATTGGATTGGTTTTAAATGTAGTTATTATAAGTATAATTTTTATCATTAATATTTTATACATAAACAAACATATTAAAAGTTAAAGTTGATAAAAAAAGACTTTCAAAAGTCAAATGAGGACAATTATATTAGAGAAAGGGAGTAAATAAAGAAGCGTTTGGTAATTATTATTATCTTATTAATCTAAGTTTATTTAAATCCTCTCGTATTCGATTCGTGTCGACTTTGTTTATCACCTTTATTGTAACGCATAATGGTATAGGTCCAAAGACCCGTTGTGTGCTATATAGTTTTAAAGTTTTGTCTATGATCTTTATCTTTCTATTGGGGAAATCCGCTTACGTTAATTGGTAAACAAAATAGATTTAATATAATAGTAACTTGATTATTTGAGTGACACACTTGATCGAGTTAAACTAATATAAGTCTTGAGTTAAAACATTTAATTTGTGAAAAATTTTTGACGAGAAAACCTTTTTATAAGTTAAGAATTAAAATCGAGGTTCATTTTTTAACACCAACAGTGCTGCTATTATTATGAAAACTACCCGCTGTTGTCATATTCTTTATCATTCGATTCGGACCATTTTCAGTTACTTTGTATTTTATCTTGATAAAATCTATTTATATACTGTCTTAATTAATTGTGATTTTACGACATAATCAAATCCCTGTGGACGACCTGGTCTTACTTGAAATATTATACTACATATGTAGGTTATACTTTACCCATGTGTTGACCTAGTAAAACTCAGTAAAACTAGTCTCTATAAATTTATATACTTTACAACACACAAAGTTTTTAGCGTCGCTGCGGCGATTTTAATACCTGTTCTATAATCATTCTCTTAGTAGTTTAACATAATATTAATAGATTTTTCCAAAAATATCATTGTGCTCGCTTGCTGTAACTTTTATTGCAGAAAGTGAATTGCACTTTCTGTAGTCAAACGTTTTTTTTCCTAAAAACGTCATCCTCTCACTTTGGATGAATACACATGCTTCCAATTCTAAACTTATCAAACCATTAGTTGAACCTAAACGAAACTTGAATCGTAGACTTTCTTCGACGAAACAGGAGAGTCTCATTCGAACGAATGGACGAACGACCAGAACACCTAAGAGTAATCTATTCACATGTCCTTGATATCAATCACTTATGTCACTTTCTATATCTCCTTGAAAATCACAACCCCATGGATGTTAAAACCTTGTGGGCTGGCCGACCGTGTTGTCGCCCCGACTCCCGGTCCAGCAATCACAATTCCTAAAACCGCAAATGAATTCGCCATTAATGGTAACCATTTGACTCTCGTCAAAGAGAACTAATTCGAAGGATAGAATTAAAAATGACTATCAAAATCACGTTCAAAATTCTCGAAGTTTTCTGTTATGGTCACATAAGGAGAATTAACTATAATGAAGTCGTTCACCTAATGATGTTTCCCCTATCACTCACAGGTGAAACAAAAACTTGGTTGGATCAACTCAATGAAGGATCCATTGAATCTTGGGATGAACATCGTACCAATTTTATAAGCTAATTCTTTCCCCCAGCTTTATTAGATCGGCCCCTCAGAGAAATCTGAGCATTTTCCCAACATGAACATGGAACTCTAACCACTACTTGGATTCGTATGAAAGAAATGCTCAGAAATTGCCACAGCACATTAACACAAAAGGGAAATATCATCAAATTCTTTTATCAAGACCTTAACGAAAAACAACTCTAGAATGCTAAAACGCATAGCTGGCGGTATCTTTCTTACAAAACTCCAAATCAAGCCTTTCAAGACTCCCTCGAAGACAAGTCTTACTTAACTTGATTGGGCTTAAAAACTAATAACTAAAAATCTCTTCTTAAAAAAAAGTGTAGCTTTCGCTAATGAAGGCAGCAGTAATTTCAATACTGACAATATTATGGCAAGAATGGATGCCTATGACATGATAAATGGATGCTTAATACAAAAAAATCCAATCTCATGCCAAATGCAATTAGTGCAGAGGTAATCACTTAACCGCAGATTGTAACGATCGATGAACACCCATGACTGTGAAGTAGTAGCAAAATTTATGCAAACCATTTCAAGTACACATTTTCATTGATTACCGCGACTGAGATTCAAATTGCGATAATTGGGGCATTCATGCGGAAGAAACGATTACATCGAGTTATGACCGACCAAACATCGATTGACAAATAAACTCTAAAAACAATTAAGCGATTTCATGAAAATCTCTACATCAACAAATGTTTTTGTTATAGAAATGTTCATGAACTTAAAACCAAACTTGAAACAACAACCAAAACCCATCAAGCCTCGATCCAAAATTTAGAAATGAAATTCAACACGAACTTGCTGGACAAGCAATCTGCTGACTTTTGGGTCTTTCTGGTAATTACTAACAAACACCCAAGGTAACCCATCTAAACCATACCAACTGCCACAAGCTCAAAATGAGCATGTAAATGACGTATTTACATGAAGTGGTAAATCTTACAACCCACCCACCAACCCAAATGATATTCAAAATGACTCTCAAAATCCTATTGATTTCGATAGTGATGATGAGAATGAAGAATCAACACCGACACCTAAACCTTAACCATAAAAAACGACTAAAGAAACACAAATCCAAGCAATTTAAACGATAATATTTTGTTATCCCTCAATGCTCTTCGAAAGAGAAAATGGAAGCCCATATGGAAAATTCTTCGATATGATAAGAGTCATTAGAATCAACGACTTCTTGTGATGTCTTAGTAGGAATGCCGAATTATGGGAAATTTCTCAAAGAACTCGTAAGCAACAAGCATAATCTTGAACAAATTTCACCCGCTTTCCTTAGCGATGAAAGTTCAGCTATCATCCAAAACAAAGTTCCACCCAAACTTGGAGACCCTAAAAGTTTCCTTATTCCTTGCACCTTTAACAAAATATTCTCTTGCATGCACTTGGCCGATTTGGTAGAATGTATCTAATCTATGCCATATTCTCTATTGCAAAAACTACTCTCTTAACACTCTTAAAAAACCCCCCCCCAACTAAAATGAGTGGGATCGATTAGCAGATGATCATTACATTATCCCTATTAGATAGAAGAAATATGCTTGTCGAAGTTGGTAAAAATCTACTTTTCTCATGGATTTCGTTATTCTCGAAAAATGGGAAGAAGATAGTAAAGTTCCTCTTATTTTATGAAGACCTTTCCTACATATCGTAGATGCAGTAATTTTTTTGTGTTTAAACAATAAAAACTTAAAACAATGTGTTGGATGGAAACGAATGTACCTTTTCTATCGATTATGCGATGTGAAACACACTCCTATTTTAATGATGATACACGCTTTATCATTGACGTCATTGACAAAATCCTAGAAGAAGATTTCAATGCTGTTCTCGATGAAGGTAGTAGAATTGTTTACTCCATCTAGGGAACTCTTCTCGAAGATAAAATGTTTGCTGAATTCGATGAATTCATGGCTATGACTATTGAAAAAAACTATGAGTCAGATCTCAATAAAGAAGAAATACCCTTCAAAAAAATCACCTTTGATGCTGACTATAAAATTAAGAAATCCATTGATGAATCTCCAACTGATCTTGAACTCAAACCGCTTCCTAATCACTTAGAATACGCATTCTTGGAAGAACCCTCTTTTCTTCCCGTGATCATATCATCTCAGCTTTCTAAACAAAAAAAATAAGCATGATTTTGTTCTCAAAAGACACAAGCAAGCCTTTGCTTGGAAGACCACAGACCTTCCTGGTATATGTTCGTCTTTCTGTAAACATAAAATTTAATTTCTAGAAGTGCTTGAAGAGTTACTACTGCTAGTGTAAAGTTACTACTGCTAGTGCATATTAGTGCTGCTCAGATACTTAGAAGAAAAAGTGCTAAGTAGTTACTACTGCTACTATAAAAGTTACCACTGTTAGTACAAAGTTAATACTGCTGAGGAGTTAACGCTACTAGTGAAGAAGTTAGTACTGCTGAGTTAGCTGGTACTGCTTATATGATTTGTATGAGATATTTTGGTAAAAGATATGTATAACTTATTTGTTTAGAAGATTATGATTACTTAGGAAAGTATTGTAAGCCGTTTAGGACTCCTTGGTGTATAAAAGGAGGTCCTAGGGCATAGAGACTGAGACATACCAATACACATATCAATAGAATTATCATAGCTTCAAGGTTTTGTAACCCTAATACTATTAAGAGTATTTATATTGTTTCATTAATAATATTGAAGCTTATTGTTTATTGAATTATATGTTCTTAGTTTTACTGTTTCATTAAGAATTCTTCTTAATATTAAAGATTAGATTCCGCATAATCTTTAATACACGCAAACACAGTTTCTACTATAGTTGTGTTAGATTTATCTAATATAACTAATCCTTATACAAGCTTAAGGAATTCGATCTATTGAAGTGGGATCAACATATTTACCTAATCATGCACTACTCCTCATATTGCTTCTCTTAGATCTGTTGCTTTGTCACACTTGTGATGATCTGTGTAAGTATTTCCTAAGTCATGAACGAATTACACGAACCCATCATCTATTTAATATTCTGTTAAGGCAACGCACAAGTAAGGTAGTATGAAGACTATTACAAGGCCCCTAAGAGTATATTAAATGCATGTGAAATATCTTAAGAGGGATCAACCATATTAGGGGTAAGGTAGTAAGAAGACTGTTACTGATGGTATCCTTTCTACACACTCACGTTTCCCTAGACGTCTATGCTAATTTAATATCTTATGGCTAGTTTTATAGAGCCTAACGCGCACATCCATCAACAAGAAGCAACATTAAAAGGATCTACAACCTAAGTTTCATGCAATCATAAGTAAAAACAAAGGAGGGTTTAGCCTAGCATGTTATAAAGAAAGCAAGAATATAAATCAATCAAATAACACATAGACATATTGAATGATTAATGATAAACAATCTTAATTGATTAAAACATGGATTGAAGGTAGTTACAATATGGTTTTGAGGCCCTAAAAATGACCTAAAAAGCTGCTAGAATGACTAGGTTTCGTCTTCCAAAAGTTATACAAAGTTACACACTTAAAACCCTAAAATCGGTTTTGTATATATAGTAAAAACGGTGCGACGGCGTCACTTTGAAGTCATGACGCCGTCGCCACGTGGATGAT
Source organism: Tanacetum coccineum (assembly GCA_026074375.1). Classification (NCBI taxonomy): domain Eukaryota; kingdom Viridiplantae; phylum Streptophyta; class Magnoliopsida; order Asterales; family Asteraceae; genus Tanacetum; species Tanacetum coccineum. The sequence goes on from BQNB010034374.1 coordinate 32,295, forward strand.
TCTAGATCCTCTGTAAGTCGGTCACATCCTGACGCCGTCGCTAGATCTCTAACGCCATCACCATGAGGATCCTGATGTCGTCGCTTTATGATGGCGACGCCGTCTCCACACATTGTATGCACAATTCTCCATGATTCATGGTGTAGAGTCATAATCTTGTCCGTTTCTTCTCCAAATGAGCTCAAGTCACGTATATTTCCCCTAAATGTCATCCAAATGCTAAAAACCTAAAAATAAACGATTAAGCACATAATTTGGGCATATTTGCATAATTTAGGGGGTTAAATGGCCCCGAAAAAGTGTATAAAATTACACCTCATCAATACACCACCAACTTGTACATTAAAAGGACGTTTTCCACACTGCTCAATATGGTAGTAAACAGTCAAATGAGTGTTTTTGCATTTAATGCAGACGAGAAAATGTCTCAAAGGCACATTGAATGTACATTTGAATTCCAAAAGTTCTAAACTCCTCCTATTCCAATGATTCAAACACTTTTATTTAACACAAAACACACACATATCATAAACAGTTCACATACATATATCATCAAACACAAGAACATCAAGAACATCAACGGTAACAATGGCATCATCATCACTACCACAATAACAACCACCACAAGAAGAATTACCACAACAAGAACAACCCAAATCATAAATTATAGAATTTAAAACTGCACTACAAATGATTTATACAGTTAAACAAATCCAAATCAATCCAAACAATCAAGTTGTAAACCTAAAACCATCTAAGAACCCAGAATACTAGAAACTAGTTTGTGATTACATATCAAAATGCTGCATTCGTAGAACGTTCACCCTCAAACCTTCATCTTAGGATGAGACTTATCTTAACAATTTATGGTATACTGCAATCGTGGTTAAACCAACCAAACTGATTAAGTTCTCTATCCCATCTGGCAACACCTCTATTAAAATTGGTTTTTCATCTTTTCAAAAGTCTATTTGTGCAAACTACCTCAAATCTATAAAATTCTTAAACCACCAAACCAATCTGTTGCAAAACGTTTTTTCTATCAAATTGGTTATAGTAAAACTATAGGAGCAACTAGAACTCTTAAAAAGAGTTATCTTCCACCTATATGGTGGTTGGTTATGGCCTAGATCATCCCGCGTTTAAGAGGAACAACTGGGGGATATGATAAAATAAACTCAACACATGAGATGTGTTAGGAATGATAAAAGTGACGATCTTATTGAGATAAATGTCTTGTAATAAATAGAGAAATAATATTATGTAATAGGTTAGGTGATAGGCTCGTGACTTAAATAAAGTCACGAGACCCGACAAATAGCTAAAAGCTAAGAAACAAGAGCTCCTTGCTCTTCCTTGTAATTCGGTATAAATACCTAACCACCATCTTATTTGTGAGGTGTGTCTCCTAAGTGTATTCTAATCTCATTCTTATATTTTCTCTAATCCTCCTCTTCCCTCTTTCTCTCTTTACTTTTCATCTTTCTCTTTCTAGAATAAACACACATAACACCTAAACACACACTCTATTGCTTATTGATCCTAAATTCAAGACCTAACAAGTGGTATCAGAGCCAAGGGAGCGATTTAGTGTTCGTTTAGTGCGCTTATTTGGACAGCTTATTCCGACAGCTTATTTCAGCAGCTTATTATGAGCTTATTTTGAGCATTATTCAGTCTTGATCTGTTGTGCTTATTCTGGTTAAGTGCTTACTATTTCAAGTTGCTTATTCTGTTATTTTCAGGTTATTCTTATTTGCGTGAGCTTTTTGAGTCAAAACTGCTTATTTTTTAGTCAAAAAGTCAATCAACTTAATCTAGTCAAATCAGCTTATTGTGTGCTTATTTTGCTAATTTTAGTTGTGTTTTATACAACTGAAATTGATTGCTTACGGTTTTATCGTAAGAGTCATGGCAAGATTAGTACAAAATTGGCTTATTAGTGCTTATTATCAAATTTGGATTAATAACTGATTTTACTGAATTTGACTTTCAAAGTTGGAAGTTTGACTTTTGGTCAAACTAGTCAAATTCAGAATGCGTTTTTGAGTTTACCAGATCTGTTTTTACTAAAAATCATATCAAAGAAAGAGAAACGCATTGTTAATCATATAAAAAAACAGATTTGTTAGGAACAAACTCAACAGATCTAATCTCGAAAACAAACTCGGAAAGTCAATATTCTTCAAGAAATAGATCTCAGTCTATTTTCGTGTTTGCTCAATAAAGTTCATGATTTTTAGAACCTCAAACATGTGAAAAAGTCATCACAGATCCAACATCTCATTTTCGGAACAATAAGAAGTTTTACAAAAATCAAGATCTCAGCCTTTGTGTTTCCATAGTGATTGGCACTTATCTTTAAAAGGATAAATAAACATAAACATCATAGATCAATTTTTGTGAAGATTAATATCCAAAAAATCAAAAGAAAAAAAAAGAATAATAAGTATTCTTGTCCTCTTTTATTTCGATTCATAAATAACAACAAAAAACAAGAAAAGAACCAGATCTCAGTTTTAGTTTATTTTTCGTCATTTTTAAAGATCCTTCACACATCATTGATCGAATTTTTGAAGCTTAAACTCCATTCATTTTATTTTCGAACAAGTAAAAAGATAAAACGAGAACAACAAATGTTCATATCATCTTTTTGGTTCGAATCATAAAGGAAAGAATCAAGAACGAATTTAGAAGCATAACTTCTTTTAAATTTTCGAAAGTACTAAAGAAAGATCAAAACAAAGATGTTTTAACATTCTTTTCTTTCGGAATTCTCAAGAAACATCATGAAAATAACAAAGGAAACCTACCTGAGACTTGTTTGAGTCTTTGTATGTTTCAAAACTCAAGATAAAAGATTGTTGTGATTTTGTCGTGGTTGAGTGATAAGAGTGTATTGACTTGTGGTTGAATTTTATCAAAGAATAAGAGAGAAATGAATGTGTGTGTCTGAGTGTAAAAGAAAAAGAGGCGCTGGTGTATGTGATAAGATCTTCTAGATAGGGTTTGCTTATGTGTGTGAGTGGAGTGTTATATATCGATTACGGAAAATTGAACAAACTTTATGATGATTTTGGACCACAAAAAGAATCTTCTGCTGAACAAACATATTTTTCATCATCTTTTATATCTTCTAAAGAATTTTCTTCTGAGAAAAAACCAAGCATGGCATCAATGCCGAGTGCAAATCCAATGCTTATGGATTTGAATGAAATAGAAAATGTTTTCAAAAAATTATTTGAGTTACTAGAAAAGAATTCTAAACGAACAAGCATTTTCTATACATCTCTAGAAGAACTTCGATTAATCGATATTTGTGTAGAAGCGAAATTAATTCTTCAAGAATTGCATTTGTATTTTGAAATCTTTCAAAATTGATTTAAAAGAGATGTAAAAGAAATGAAAGATGTTTTTGTTTCAGTGGAAAATGATCTTGATGAAACTCTCAAACAAAAGAAGTTTTTAAAAGATCAACTTTTGGAAGCATCCTTAGCTAAAGATGTCAAGAATCTTGTCATAACCTCTTGTGTGGAAATAAGGAATAAGGATTTACAGTTGATACGGTTTGTAAGAATTTCAATAGAGTCAAAAGATGTTTCAAATGAGAGTAAAACAGTTGATACGGTTTGTAAAGATGCATTTGAAGTCACACAGGAATTGTCAAAAAGAATTGTTGAATTAGAAAAAGAATTGTTAAAATTTGAGGCAAAGAGTATTGCTTTTTAAATCGCACTTCAGCACAAGTCTCGAGAAAATAATTCTTTGAAAACGATCTTCGCATTTCTTATAGTGAGAATGGAATAGTTTAAATTGGAAATATACGAGCAAAACTCACAAAGAAAAAGAAAAGATAGACTACAAGAAAGCTAACATACAGAAATAAATTCTCACTTGAAAGGATTCAAGCGAGTAGAACTAAGTTAAACTAAGATCGAAACCTAACTATTCCCCATGCAGTGGCGTCAAAAACTTGGTGCGAGGGTCGTAGGGGACTTTAGCACGAAGTTTTACAACTCCCTAGACAGTGTACCTAATTGTTGTAGTGTAGTATATGCAAGACTTGTGGGTTGTTATCTTTCTCTAGGGGAATAGGTTAGGAAGGCTTAATCACGGTCTAACAAAATTCTAGGGGTTGATAGAAGATTCTTTTTGTGTTTTTATATTTTCTAAAAAGCAAGTAAATCTATGGTTTGAGAGGTTGGTTTGATAAACTAATAATTAAACTAATTAATATCTATACTAGTGGTGATAACTTTATGACAAAATAATGTATTTACTTAATCATGCATTACTTATCAGATTGCTTCTCCTAATCATGTTGCCTTGTCACACTCGTGATGATCTGTGTAAGTATTTCCTAAGTCATGAACGAATTACATGAATCCGCTGTCTATTTAATATTTCGTTAAGGCAACGCACAAGTAAGGTAGTATGAAGACTATTACAAGGCCCCTAAGAGTATATTAAATGCATGTGAAATATCTTAAGAGGGATCAACCATATTAGGGGTAAGGTAGTATGAAGACTGTTACCTAATGACATCAAATAACATCTATTTTATAGCATCATTTATCCCATATAAATAACCCATTTTGTATGATTATTGCAAGGAATTGTTACTTAATCGTTTGTATTTGAGAATTGCAGTAATTATGGAGTACTTGGTGAAGATTAGCTAAAAGGAACGCATTTTGGAGCATAAATGAAGAGTTCGAGAAAGTCTACTGATCTGACAGCAAATACGCCGTATTATTCTAGACCTATACGACGTATCCAAGACTTTGGCGAATCAAAAGACCATTGCCTGACTTTGAAGAATACGCCATATCCACATTAGTATATACATCGTATATTATACTTTGGTCAAATATCAAGAAAAGCACACTTTCAACTAATACTTCATACCCAAGAAGCTCGATACGCCGTACCCAAGATGTACAAAACACCATACTAGAGTAGCCTAGTATGCCGTACCCAAGGACCCCAATACACTGTACCCGAGGAGCTCAATACGTTGTACCCAATAAGTCCGATACGTCATATCGAAGAGGTCTGATACGCTGTATCTAGGAGGTCCGACACGCCGTATCCATATCAAATCAAGAAAATTCTGGAATATTTTATTCTTGAAGCCCACGCCAAGTCATCCAATACGCCGTATTGAGCTTATCAATACGCCGTATCGAACTGACTACCAGACCATATATATATAGACGACCCTAAACTCAATTTTGAGTATGGAAGTGAATCCCTAAACCACCAAGTCGACCAAGAGACGATTAGAAGAGCATAAAAGGTTAGAAAAGAGCCTCAAGATCATAGGAAAACTCTTGCAATCTTCGTGCAACCGAATACGCGTTCGATTAAGGTTTTTTTATTTTAATCGTTCATATATCAAACCGTGTGTATTTTTACAATGATTATGGGCTGATACCTTATGAAGATTTAATGTTTGGTTTGTTTATCTTGATTGCTTAATTTATCATTGATTGTTGTTTATGTTTATCAATTTATATTAGTTTACTTGCTTAAGTATGTGACCTATCATTTAACTGGGCCTAGTCATACATATTTAATGCGCTACAACTTCGGTGTTGTTTGGGCGTAGGCTAAGAGTCCGTGATAGCTCTCCATATTGCAATTTATATATCTAGAATAATATGATCACAAATATTGACCTATCTTTGCTTTTAGATTAGTGAGCTTAGTTGAGCCATAAGGTGACCTTGGTATCAACGAGTACGTTCTTATTCCATTTTTAATCAAAATTCTTTCAAAAAGTGTGCTCGGGACATACGACTTCTAGGTAAATGTCAGCTTAGGACTCGTTCTTCAAATAAAGGAAAGTGTACATTTTTGTACATTTATCCTCACAATGGGCAACGCGAAGCTTACAACTTCTCAGAGTTGAGCTGTTTTATTTAAGATATTCTAAATCTTGAGCTCAAGTAAAATGATATACAAAAGTTTGAACACAAATTTTCAAGAGTTATTCAAAAAGATTTTTCAAAATTTTTCAAATTGTGTGTTCAACACTCCCTTTCTCATTCAATCATTTGATATATATCTATTTTTGAGGGGGAGATTTTCAAAACCAAGCGTTTAATGTTGAACACAATTTTCAAGAATTGTTCAAAAAGATTTTTAAAATCTTTTAAATTGTGTTTTCAACACTCCTTTCCTCGTTAACTTATTTGATATATTTTTGAGGGAAGTATAAAGGAAAATGTTTTGAACAAATGAATAATAATCGATTTAAAAGTAGTTGTTGTCAAGTGTGTTTATATCGATAAGCGTGCAAATGGTGAAGATTGTGTCCGGTTATGACCGTTTCTTGAAATTAACAGGATGAGGAGTGAGCAATCTACTGACCATACGTTTTAGATATCGACATACTTTGACACAACTAGTTTTTCAAATTTGTTTAGAACATTCAAAAGGTTCTAAATCATAATCTTGCTATATCCGTTTTCTCTCATGTGTTTTCAAAATCTCATATAGCTATTTTAATCCATTGATATCAAAAATATCATATATGCTATTTTTGAGGGGGAGAAAATTGGATTAAAATGTGATCAAGAAAGATAAATGCTTAAGTGTGTAGAATAACAAAGTGATCTAAAAGACTCAAAGTGCAATCAACTCTTTCCTCCATGTGTAAAATAATTTTGAATATCGATGCACATGTGTAGGGGGAGTATTTCCCAAAAGTGAAACTTTCAAAGTGTTAAATGTTTTGATTTATATCAAACACTTTGAATGATTTTCAAATGGTTTTATGGTTTCGATCTTAAATACCCAACAACCAACTACCTCACAATGATCAAAGAAGGAATAAGGTGGTAAGGTTAGGTATTATGCCATGATCCAACCAGATTCGGAGGGATCTACCCAGGGACATTCTAAATAAATAGAATAGAAGTCCTTAGGTATAATGGAGTAGAATGTAAATGGGAATAATGTCAACTAAGGCATGAGCTATCATCAGAACAATCACAACATTATGATAGTAATGACGTCTTAGTAGACATTGAAGGGGTTAAAGAATGAAAAACAAATGACGTGTAAAGGGTGAAAAGAAAGAAGCCCTTCGCGAACATTAGGCAGAAACCGGATCAATACATAATCTATCGAATATCAGAAAAATGATATTTGGTATTGAAGAAATACATCATGGACCCACAGATGCAATGTACAACCCTTCCCAGCCACTCAAGATTCTCTCAAAAGAATTCTTGTTTCATTGCCACGGAGATTAAACGCATAATCTATTGACATCTTACTCCTAGAGTGTTGATATTGAAAAGGTGGCAGTCTACTCTAGCCTCCGATCACTAAAACCAAAAAGCACTAATTGAGTCTAGAGCCAAATAAGATCATATCATCAAATCTCACATGGGACACAAAAGTACATTTGTATTAAACATCAATGATACAAAAGGTACAAGAGTCGCTTATATGTCTATGTGACATTGCATGTCTTTGTGACATTGTGCGAAACATTCAATAGGGATACTTAAGTAAAGTATTCACGATGATGAATAGAAATCCTACCAGTGCTAACATCAAGCCAACGCTGAATGTAGGTCACTAATTTGAAAATGATTGTTTAATAATTCAGTTAGTGTTAACTAGTAATCTAAGTGATCTAGTAGTTATCGTGTTTTTCCAAAACTTGTTTTTTAAAAACACACACAACATTTCCTTGATTCATTCAAGTGAAGTGTTAGATTACCAAGGTTACTTATGATGTCACAATATTGATGAGGGGAGATTGTTGGAATTAAAGTTAGTAGTTGACTCTCATGCTTAGACCGCACTCCACATATGACTTCACTGTCAAATATTCAGGTGTAACAAGATGATGAGTATGTTTGATGGTCATCAAATATAATCAGGTAGAAGAGAAGTGTTCTAGCTGAATATTTTAATACAGCGCAACAATTAAGGGGAAGAAATGTGTACATCCGAGACTTAATTAACTTTGGTGTATACAACATAGTGCAACAACTAAGGGAAGAAATGTGAACATCCGGGACTTAATTGACTTGGAGGTTATAGTTTCTTTCTTCTACGAGTTGTTTATGTGAAGTATGTGCATACGAATGGTTGTTTATTAGGGGGGAAGAAATTGGGGGGAAGATACATTTATGTACAACAACATCAACAACATCTCTACCTTTCAGAAGCAAGAACACTGTCATATTCATTCCTTCATGTCTCATACTCAAAGTTCAAAGATATACTTCCGCAACTCTGATAAATCAAAGAACTTCCTCAAATCATCAAGTTGTTAATCATGACAAAAGTTCTGCATGAGGAAGATTATAAGTTGTCAAGAAAGTATGAGTATGTTGGTTAGAAGCTTCAAAAGAGAAATCAAGATGGATTCACGGTAAAGAATGATGGTATGAAAAGATCTCAGAGGCAAAGTCAAAAAGGAAAATGGAAAGATCAAGGTAAAGATCTCTAGAGCATGATTGGAACAAGATCACAATTACACAACAAGACTCAAGACAAACAAGCATTAAAGTTTAAAGATCAAAGTCACAAGAGAGATCTCAATGATCATCCTTTAGGGGGAGATTGTTACGAATAAGAAAGTGATGATCATTAATGCAATCAAAGAGAGATCTTAATGATCGTCCCTTGGGGGAAGATTGTTAGGAATGATAAAAGTGACGATCTTATTAAGATAAATGTCTTGTAATAAATAGAGAAATAATATTGTGTAATAGGTTAGGTGATAGGCTCGTGACTTAAATAAAGTCACGAGACCCGACAAATAGCTAAAAGCTAAGAAACAAGAGCTCCTTGCTCTTGCCACCACCTCATTTGTGAGGTGTGTCTCCTAAGTGTCTTCTAATCTCATTCTTATCTTTTAACTAATCCTCATCCTCCCTCTTTCCCTATCTACTTTCCATCTTTCTCTTTCTAGAATAAACACACACACAACACCTAAACACACACTCTATTACTTATTGATCCTAAATTCAAGACCTAACAAGATGCTCGTGTATGGTATTGCAAATGGGTTAGGACTTTGATTTTAGAAAACTCATTTATGATGATTTTTTTTTCAAATACTTAGAAATGAAAACAAGATAGCATGTGGTTAACTACTCCAGGTTCATCTCATTGACCACGGAATTGAAAATTGTAGAGGCATATCCTACAAACGACTTAAACGTCATTGAAACCTAAACCTTTAGTTGTGACAACTTCACACTGAAGAAAGAAGCCCCTGAAGGACCTCTATTCACACCTCACATAAGGGTTATCTGCGATGCAGAGATGCCTAATGATGAACCAACTCCTATTACCACTCTTAAGATGAAGTTGTGGCCCCTTATGGCTCATCGCCTGGAGCTAAGTCTGGTCGTAAAAAGAGTAAAGTCAAGAGAAAATCCCATTGTAATACCAACAAGGATGCAACTTATAGTGGGCCTCTCACAAAATAGGCCACTAAAGCATCAAAAGGCCATAAATTGAAGAATTCCTCACTGGCTACGGACTCCAGCAACCCAAACTGACCTTCTGTGACCACCATCGTGGTTGCTGAACTGCATAAAGAGGATCCGCAAGCAACCAGTGGCCAAATTTATTTAGGGACCACTGGTGAAGAAAGAGTCAACCCTCAACTCATTAGTGTAGTGTCAGCATCCACAACTCGGCCTATTAATATTGATTCTACCATTATGCACTCTAAGTATGCATCAAGGGATGATGCTTCAACAAGCATGACAGCTGAGGTTAACTTTAAAACATCTTAAACCAATGATTCATTGCCCCATCAACAAGGTAATAAATAGGGGGCCAATATCACATCATCATATCTCATCTATAAGGACCTAGCGGATATAACCAAGTCCACTGAAAAGGAGTTGAACATTCAAAAAAAGTAAGTTCCAGCTCCAAGGACCTAATAGATAAAACCAAGTTCGTCATAGAGGAGCTGAACCTTGACCATAATAAGGATTCCAGCTCTAAGGACCTATTTAACAAAGAACAATCAAATAAAGAGGAGCTGAAATTATATGACATTATCAAGCTGATGCTTCCAACAATGGATGAAAGGATCCTTGGGAAATGTGACTCACATGAAGATAAAAAATCATTGATTGTCTCCAGTGTTACTGAAGAGGAACCTAAAGTCACTCCAACTCTAGATCCTGATACCCATAAGGACACTGAAGATACTTCAGTTCCCAAGTCTCCCCCACCATCTCCAAAGTCTCAGCAAATTAGGTATCTTACTAACCAGATACTTATTCTTAAAGCTCAAAAGATCAAGCTGGAAGAAGAAAAACATATTGTTGAAGCTGCCCTTCTGAAAGCTCAGCCATCATACCAAGACACCAATCGGAATAAAAGGGTATTTAAGTCTTTTTACATAAGATATAATCATTTTGTTAAACATTATGACAAGTGATATGAACATTTATAAGAAGAATAACAATAAAAAAAGTATATTATGCAAAGTAAGTTGTTTTTGTAAGTATATTAAACATATATATATATATATATATATATAGGATAAAGATCAAATAAAAAGACAAATATTCGTGAGAAGGATAAAAAGATTTATTTTTTTTTAAAAGTTCTTAAAAAATTCTGAAAAAATTCCACAAGATCGTGTATGTTGGTGCATGAAAAAGTTGTAAAGGAAGTTTTTCTAAAAGTGGATAGTTTTGCCGAAAAAAATTTATTAAAAAAAACGTTTGTGCATTAAATCGGTTTTTTGTGCATCAAAAATTCGTTTTTGTACCCAACTTCTTTTGACTTTTTGCATCAAAATTTTATTGCGCATCAAACTATAACAAGTCGAAAAATTTGTGCATCAAAATTTTTTTGTGCATCAAAATTTCTTTTTTTGCGCATTAAAAAAACGTATAAAAACTCAAAATTAGAAAAACTTCTTTTACAAAAGTTTTATGCACCAACATACCTGATTTAATGGAATTTTTTTGGAATTTTTCGAGAACTTTTTAAAAAAAAGTTTTCTTTTTATCCTTCTCACGAATATTTGTCTTTTTATTTGATCTTTATCCTATATATATATATATATATATATATATATATATATATATATATATATATATATATATATATATATATATATATATATATATATATATATATATATATATATATATATATAGTTTGTGGCTTATAAAAGATAGTTTCAAATGTAATCAATCATACCAGTCTTCTACAAACGTGGGGTGAAGCCCACTACATTGTCTTTGTTGTTGTTTGCCTTATTTTCGGCCTACAAAAAGCATTTCTTTACTTGGCCCTTCTAATAAACTTATCTTTCCACCAGGTACGAACCTGGTGAATTGCTTCTTCACTATTACTCATTTCATATAAGTTTATATCACTCGAAGGTAAAACTATTAAACAGTCGAAGAATGATTTACCCGTTTAACAATTAATTGGTCATTTTTTCGCAGTCTTGATTAGGGTAGCATGCATATAGTATGAAACATGTAACTTGTGTATACAATTTAGAAACTTAAAGTTTCACTACCATCTTTTAAAAACGTACATAACAATAATCGCCTCTTACTTATGCATTGCAGCATCTATGCTATGTACAGTTTTGCTACACATATAATATTCATTTCTTTATATGTTTGACAAAAACTTTAGGATAGACGACCAAAAGGAAAAACCTTAAGGGGTCAAATAGATTAGATAATGAAGGCATGTTAGTTAAAGCTATTAGAGGATAAATAGGTTCAAGCTCGGTTTGTGAGCTTTGGGTCCGCTAAGGTTTCATATGTAATCTCCTATATATTGTGCTCAATAATAAAGTAATACCAAAGGGGTTTTATCATTGTCTAACATGGTATCAGAGCGGGTCTGATCCTCAGACCTAGGTGGCTGCGTAGAGCCGCCTCCTTTAAACTACCCAGTCAAACCCTAAAATAACAAATTATTTTGCTATCTCCACTATCAAATCCTAAAAACAAATCACACAACCATAACAAATCTTCATTCTCGTTTCGCATCAATTAAGCAGCAGTCTACCAAAGTCACAATAAACCTGGATCTATATGATCCCATCAACTGAACCCAAAAAGAATGAAAGCATTGCGATGTTGTTTAATATTGGTGTGTTCATTGAGACTAGCCTTTTTTTTATGTTGGTAAAAAAAAATTTGCTTGTTCAGACATAAATTAATTGATGGTGACATCACTCAAGGCAATGGAAAGAAAGTTGTTCTTGGCAAGGCAATGATGATGTTGAGAAAAAGATCTCGAAGTTTCAAAAGTGCTCTTGTTTACTTTTTAAATTGTTTACTTCTTTTTTAAGTTTTTTTTTTTTTTTTTTTTGATTGTTCTCTGAAATATATAAAGGTTAATTCCGCATATTCTTTATTATACACAACAAGGTTTCTAATCTATTTGTTTAGTATTTATCTAAATAGAACAATAAGATCCATTTAATGGACTATCAAGTGGTATCAAGAGCGGGTGTCTGAACTTGATTTAGAAGAAGCAAAACTAGATCTATTTCTGTGTTCATTCCTAGATCAAAACCATGGATCTTAAACAAAACAAATTCTCTTGCAAACTGCCACTTCTCAAGCAAGGTGAATATGACACATGGGAGGACGCAGATAGAATCCTACATTCAACTTTAAGACTATTCTCCTAGAGATTATAGAGGAAGGAAACTCTTTCAAGCCAGTAGCTCAAACCACTAGAGAGGCAGATGGTACATCTACTACAACAATACCTGGTGTTGTTTACTGTAGAAGAAAAACCAAAAGAAGCACGATCTTAAAGCCGAAGCATTCTATATGACCACTTCCAAGTAGCATCTACTACTTCAAATAAACACAAGGATGCCAAGTCTTATTTGTAGGCCATAGAAGCAAGATTTGGTGGTAATAGAAGCCCACCAAAAACTCAAAAGACAAACTCTAAAGCATGATGTATGAAACCTTAGTGCTTCTAGCTCAGCAGCTCACTTGACTCTAATTTTAACAAGCGTCAGAAGATTGTGATCAGTTAACTATCTTAGGTGAAATCATCACTCCAGAGGAACTTAACCTTAAATTTTTAAGAAGTCTTCCTACTGAATGGGGTATACATGTTGTTGTCTGGAGGAACAAGTCAGATCTGGGCTCAATAAGTTTTGATGACCTTTACAATAATTTTAAGATTGTTGAACTAGAAGTCAAAAGAAGTGTAACCTCTAGCTCAAACTCAGGCTCTCATAATTTGGCCTTTGTCTCAGGTCATACATTTTAATAAATTAGTATAATAGATGGTAAACTGCAATGTTCAGTGTTAGTACTAGTAGTTACCTGTTAGTACTGCTAATAATAGTACATGCTTGACTTAGTGATGTGCCACAGTATATGCTTATTTGGCCACTCAACCCAATGGGTCTCAAGTTGTTCATGAAGACCTAGATCAAATTCATGAAGATGATCTTAATGAAATGGATTTAAAGTGGCAGTTGGCTTTACTAAGTATGAAAGCAAGAAAGTTTTATTAGAGAACTGGTAAAAAGATAATCATCAATGGAAGTGATACTGCTGGTTATGACAAGAAAAAGGTGGAATGTTTCAATTGTCATAAGTTGGGACATTTTTCTAGAGAGTGCAGAAATCCTAAGAGTCAAGAGAATAGAAGCAGGAATCAAGACAGCTCAAGGAGGACAATGAATGTGAAAGAAGCTTCTCCCAAAGCTATGTTAGCTATAGATGTACGAGAGTTTGAATTGGAGTTACCAAACTGGCACGAAAGAGGAGGCTTCTACCAACTTTGCACTTATGCATTTCTCTGTATTGCGGGTACAAATAACAAAACTTGCTTCTAAAACTTGTCTTAAAAATTATGAAATCTTAAAGAACTCATAATATAAGTTGAGTGTAAAGCTTAGAAAGTCTAATCTGATTTATATCTAATTATAAAAGAGGGTTAAGCTTCTGAGAAGAAACACTGTCTTTTATAAGAAAGAAAGAAGTTATGCTTAAAGGGATCAGATTGTTGTTCTTAAAAATAGATGCGTCTTACAAATGACTTAGATAATTAATGGTCTTTGAAAACAGGTAGAAAGACTTAAGAAAGAAAAAGAGGAAAATCAGTTTAAAATTGATAACTATGAAAATGCCTCTAAAAGTCTGGAACAATTGATTGCAAATCAAATATCTGATAACAATAAGAAGGGTCTAGGATATAATGTTGTACCCTCCACGTTACAGGCATTTTTCAAAAACCTCCCTAGTGTTGATTTATCAGTCAGGAATTGAGAAATTTAAAGAACCTGGAATTTGAAGGATATGGTGTTAAGGTAACTAAGAGTGCTAGTGAAATGTCTCTAAGGAGAAGTAAAGAAAACTTCAGAGCTCCAATAAGTGAAAGATTGTTTCCTGATTGTGATGAAGATAAGACTGTATGTTTATGTAATCCCATAATGTCAAAGCCTAACAAGCTGATCAACTAGGAAAGTAGTCAAAACCCTAGGAACAACATATCAAGAAGGAATAACCCTAAAGCCTAAGAATATTAGGAGTTGGATTTCATTTACACCAAAAGCTTGTTTTGTGTGTGGGAGTTTAACTATCTAATTAAAGACTCATGATTTTCATGATAAAAAGATGGGTATAGTAAAACCTTTTATAAGACAATGTGAAAAAGGTGACAGTCAAAGGGAAGTTAGAACCAGTTTTAACTATGCAATGAGGGTAAATCATACAAAATTTCTCTAATTCATAAAAGGAATTTTGCTCCAACATACAGTTTTAACCAAGTCTGGCTTAATACCAGTTAGTCTGCTAGGCCAATTAAATACTGCTTGTACACAAACCCTTGGCAAATGTTTTGCCAAACCAAGGACGAAATGTTTTTTCAAAAGAAGGGCACATTTATACATTAAGGGTAAGACCTTTATACCACAAACAGTGACTTAAAAGAACACAGAAATTTGAGTAACCAAGTTTAATACTTGCTAATGTCTTTTCTGTAAAACTGTTGGGAAGGGGGAGGCAAGGATTAATGCGTTGAAACCTACAGTATACTAGGCATGGAGACCTAAAGTAAAAATGATAAATCATGTCTACAAGAATACTGGATTTTGTGTTTGTAAGCAATTTGACTATGTTAATCCAACAGGTAGAAACAAGTCAATAATGGCTTTGGTTCCCAAGAGAAATTAATTCTCTTATACTTGATGATGCTTCGTTAGTACTGTTATTGCATTTTCTATGTTTTTTTACTAACATTTGCAGGTTCTACAAAGAATCTTAGTTGGATTTGAGGAGAGGATTTGATAACATAATGGATTGTCTATTAGTGTTGGTGTTACAAACCGCACAACAAATGTTCATTAAATTATCACTCATGCTTAACAGCATAAGAATTGGCTAATGCCATAAGCAAACGGTTTGTGTGAAGACTTTCAAATCCGTTCATGGTTGACAATTTACCAAAAATTGTAGGGATGTCAACTCACCTTACTTCATGGTGAAGAGTTGGCTAGTCCAGGATCAAACAGTTCTTGGTAAAGAATACTCAAATCTGTTGATAGCTGATAGTTTGCTAAAAACTATATGGTTATCAATGCACCATGTTTTGCAATAAAGCATTGACTATTCCACGGCAAACGGCAACTGGTAAAGAATCATCAAATCCGTTTATAGCTGGTAGTTTGCCAAAAACTATAAGTCCAATGATCCACATCTCTCAAGAAGTTATACTCTTGAAAGAGGAAAGGACAGTCTGTAACTTATAGAATTGATGAATTTATGTACTAAATTGATTGAGAATTAACAATCTGGAATTTTGTAAGAAGTGTAAAAGAGTTTATATTCACTGTCTGTAAAAGATTTGAGCTTATCATGAAATCTTTAAAACAGAACTATCTCAACGGCTCTTTTGTTATGGCTCAAACAGTACTAACGTTCACTTAGCAGTACTAAGTTTGAAATAGCAGTACTAACTGATTAGTTTAGTACTGACAATTGTAATTTTAAGCAATAGAACTGTTTAACATCAAGCATAACATGAAGTTTGTCATACTCCTCTAATGAATCATCTTTCTACTATCCTCCCCTGTTTGACAGAATCTTCTGAAATCAAATACTCTTTTGTTGTAGAATTTGAGCAAACATAATATTGTAAATTGGGAATATATTTTGCTGGGAATGACAGAAGCAAAAGATTCTGAAGTTTGCAAGATTACAAGAGCTGATGGAACTTTAAGTTTTCATGAGAATTTTCAGCATTTTAAGAAAGACTTGACAAACAAGATTTATTTAAACTCACAGTTTGGATCAAGAAAGATATAAACAATCGTTCAATTGAAGGTCATGATTAGATTTACGGGGAAGATCTGAAAATGATGTTTGATTCAAAATTGAAGAAGATTACATATGGTTGAAACCAACACTATAGGGGAGTAGGCTGAGGTGGAAACTACATGAAGTACAATGGTGTTCATTCTAACTCTTATCATGAGATGTACTACTTCAATTCAGATTAACATGCTAGTAGACAAGAAGTATCCACTGAAAAAGAAAATCTTGAAGAAGATGATCAACTTGAAGATTGAAGCAGAAGAAGAAAGTGATATGGCATCTGAGCTTATCAAGTTTATCAAATCTCAGATTGCAGAACAGAGTTAGTGTGATTTTTCAGCTAAAGAATATGAAGATTTTTGTAAAAACTAATAAGCAAGGAAGCTAAAGTGTTTGAAAGAATCCTCTCAAAATCAAAAAGCTTTAATTCAAGAAACTTAAGATTTGAAGGTAAATCATAAGTTTAGGGGAGGATTGTTGGGAATTAAAGAGCTTCTATATGCTGTTGAAGAACTTAGTACCGTTAGTTAAATAACTTAGTACTGTTAGTTTTTTTAATTAATTTTTTGTTTTTATTAGGTTAATGTTTTTGTTTTCTAGTTTACTACTCAGTCCGAGCTTTAGCGATTTCGTCGCTCGGACTGCGAGGGAGTATTAGAGGATAAATAGGCTCAAGCTCGATTTGTGGGCTTTGGGTCCGCTAGGGTTTCATATGTAATCTCCTATATATCGTGCTCAATAATAAAGTGATACAAACAGGGTTTTATCATTGTCTAACAAAAGCAAATATAAAACTAGGTATTTTTAATCATTTTAAAAGGGGATAGGATACAAAGACCTCCCTAAAAAGTTATTCATACCCTTTATATTTTTCGGTTTTTTTTTTTTAATTTTTATAATTTTGTTTATATTATAAAACTGTGAAACTGAAAGTGCGTAACAAAAATAATAAAGTTTAATAAGTCAAAAACATTAAACTGTCAAAAATTACGAAACAAAAACTGTTAAAAAATTATGTTGTACTGTAAACTCGGGGACACAAGGAATCAAAAATACGAATCATGTGTCCTTTTTTTGGGTCAAGGGTTACTAATAATAGCACCCTTTTAAAATACGTTTAAGAGCCAATCGTAAATTGTGTCGAAGTTTGAGAGTCACACCATAATCAACCCTACTTTGTATTATTATAACATGACTAATTATACAAATATCTCTAGCGATATAAGATATATAAATCTGACAATTCTAGACCCAAAAAGGAAGATTATATCGATTAAAAATATATAGAAGTATAAATGAAAGCATGACCGAAGAACAACTACGTCACAACTTGTCCCTAAGATATCAATCTTTCTTTATCGAATTGGCTCAAATGTAATCGCATACTTTAGTATTCGATTATTGTGGCTCTACTTTTTTGATAGTCTTCTTCCCATTCGCTTTATCAAGAATAGTCTCCAATTTTGCTTCCATTTCATCCATCTGCAAGATTATTCACCACAACATATCAGGTCATGTTAGTGTTAAGTATCACATGTTCAGTGAACTATATAAGATAATTTATTTCTCCATAAATAAAGAGATAACGAAGGTGTTGACTGCATGTAGGAAGATATTCTATAATCAATTTATATCTAAATGCATCGCATTTAACCTAAATTTACAAAGACACTTTATTCGTACCCAATTATTTAGTGCTACATACTCCACTTGCAAAGCAACTTGTTCCTTTAAAAATACTTGTATATTTTCGATATATTGGGAAACTAGATTTGATATTATATTGTTTAGATAGTATCAAATCTATGATGCATTTATATATGGGTCAAGTCGTAATATATGATTCTCAGCTAGCTAGTATATACTTCGAGATCAAAAAAAATGTGCTATAACACATGATACATATACTTTTATGGATAAAAAATTTATTTTCAGGCAGGAAAAGCTTTGTATCATACATATATGGGTCATACATATATGCTTGTTAGATTAATGAATGCAAAAAAAAAAAAAAAAAAATTCCTTTTCTGTGCGGGGAAAAAACTCAGAAAAATTTACCTTGTCGACAATATCCGATACCATTTTAGCATCTTTTCCAATGGTATCTGCAACCATTTCGACCTTTTCCAATGTTTGTCTAAGTTGGCTACCTTCCGGAAGATCATCGGCAATGTCTCCAACAAACTCTTCTACCTTCTCTGCGATCTCTTCCACTCGATCTGCCACACCATCAACTGCCTCTTCTACCTTGTCGAGTTCCTCTGCCCATCAAATAACATATGTTTTGCTACTTTTATTTAGCTTTACGATTTCTTTTTGTTTGAACAAATGTATCTATAATGTTCATTTTACGACAAGAAAGAGTTGCTATTTATTCTACAAACTCTTAGATTCCACATTTAAATTTAATGTGAGAAATGATACATTTGTTTCATTTCACGTCTAAAGAGTAGCATAAGGTCAAATGTAGTTAGTGATATGAAAGAAAAACAATGCTTAAAATTATGTGTAAGAATTCAATAGCTTGACTTTACAAGAAGTTAAATGTCCTTGTAAAAAATAAAATAAAATAAAATAACATAAAATGACTAGCCATGTGTTTCGACGTCAAAATCAGAAACTTGAAACAAAAGCAACAAAAAGATAAAAAAAATTACTTAATTTCAGCACATACAAATTATAAATGATAATATAATCGATTGGATACTTAAAATGTTTAGAGCACAAGGTACGGTGGCTGGTGGCTTGAGTCATCGCCGAAAATGCCAGCCCACGGCGTGAGAACCACACCGTGGGTGGCGTTTCCGCGTCTCGCGCCGCTACCATCAGCCGAGATGGTGGGCGAAAACGCGAGACGCCGTATCGCGGCTTGCGTTTTCGTGCCTTATATATTTTTTTCACCTTTTGAAAGAACTAGTGTGTGTGTGTGTGTGTGAGGGCTGCTATGTGTGTGTTTTTGTGCATGTGAAGAAGAAAAGGGGGAAGAAGAAGAAGGGGGAAGGTGGGTGGGTGGGTAGGTTTTGTGTAAAAAAAAATT
>BQNB010034375.1:0-46176 GCA_026074375.1 Tanacetum coccineum
ACTCTCGATGTGTCACAAAATCACTTTAGCAAGTGACACGTCGATTGATTTTCAAATCGATTTTTCTATTTCAATCGGTAAAACATTAACTCACTGGTTTACGCTTACCGTGTTGTCTACTTTGAGACGTTCCGGTAATGAGAACATGCTGAGTTTGATGAATCTAATGCAAATGTGTTAGAAAGATTCTATACTTTAGCTGGAAATCCTATCAAAGAGATTCTTCTTAAATTGAATCTACCTGATCACATGTTGATCCTCACGGATTAGAAGGTTACTCCAACCAAACACAGGCGAATGACAAATCTATAACTGTTTTAATGCAGGATACTTAAAGATGGAGGTGAAGGTACCTGGTTCCAGCTGACTCACAGATTCATAGCCACATGATCATACCCCACCGACAAACATAAAGACACCATGAAAGCTCAAGTACATGTTTCAAGAATTCCGCTACTCTAATACCGTACGTCTTTCTTGAAGTGACAAAGTATTAAAGTCAAAGAATTTCAAATAAGTTTCCGTCACTTTGATACCGAACGTCTTTCTCGATGTGACAAAGTGTTAAAGTTAAAGAAATTCAAGAAAGATGCAACATTAAAGCTTTTCAAGTCAACAAATCAAGAAAGGTATGAGCATGTCGGTCCATAAGTCACAAGTTCACAAGATGGCCAAGGTCACAAGATAGCAAAAAAGAGATTATGCTTGGTTAATGATCTCAAAGTGTTCAAGATCACATTCAAGACAAGCTGAGGAACAAGCTCAAGACCTAAAATCTATGATCACTACATCAAATCACAAGTTAATCAAGAGAAAGTCAAGTTTACGAGCTGAAGACTAAAGATATAGCATAGTATGCTAGGTTTAAATTTTGTAAAATGGAGTGACCTCCCTTAGGGGGAGATTGTTGGAAACAAGAAAAGTATCGGTCACTTCCAAGTTGTAATAGCTTAACCCGTATTTGTTATATGTATAAGTCCTAGTAAGCTAGTCTGTCCCAAGGCCCATAGAAAGCCCGTTAAAGGCCCATGGCCGGCCCATTTTATGTAGTATATATACCCTCTTTCAGGCCTTGGAGATGGTGGTTGGTTGTATTCATTTCTCAATTTTCACATACACATAATAATATTATCATCTTTCTCTCTCTAGAAACTTTCCAACCCACTTCTCTCTCTAGTTCTTGTAAAATATCAAAGATTACTAGTATTCTTCATATTTCATTTGCTCGAAAATGCATATAGCTAGAGATTACCTTACCACCCTCCAAAATCAAAGTTTATTGTAGAATCCTATTTCAACATCTGAATATTTTACATTTGAAAAAGCACATTTCTAAAATTCGACTGGTTGAACATGGCGCAGTTAATTATAAACCTACAAATTTTAAATGACTAGCTACAAACACATCTAAAGCATTAAAGCAACTCATCAATGTTGAAGAAATCCTCAGAAATATGGATTCTAATTCTACGATCTTTGAGCAAATCTAATAATAAGTAAGGTTAAAACTTTGCTTTCATTGTTGGAAATTTAGTGCAATTGTGGAAATCGGATCATACTTGGAAATAGGTTTGAAGGTACGGAGTGTACACCCATTAAGTCACTAATTTCCCCTAACTCTTTTAGTGGTTTGATTAAATGGGTGGTTATTTGCCTATTTAAGTGGCAGATTTGACTACATTAATTGACCATATTTAATATGGTCATGAAATCATTATTCCTAAATTATAGAGGATAATTAATTTGACTGCTTTAATTGACCATATTTAATTTTGGTCATTGAAATTCACTAAATCCGTAAATTTTTAAAAAAAATGGAGGAAAATAATTCTGGAAGAGTTTAATTGGCCATTAATCTCTCATTAATTCCATGAATAGGTTTTGAGTAAATCCCCTATAAATAGGGATCACAATTGCGTGGAAAAACACACAGAAAATAAAAACACATAGAAACGCAGGGTTCTTGATCTGTGCCTAGAACAAGAACAAACACTTGGCTTTATCCCAAGGAGGTATTCGTGTAACCCATGCATAGGGTCGAATAATCCTTTGGAAAGTGATTACACGACTTCAAGTGATATCCGGTAACCATCTTTGGTAATTAGCTGGGTTATTGATTATCTTCATCCTGATCTGGGATCTACTACAACCAACAATCAAAGAAGATTATTTTTTGATAATCAATGGATGATGCTGCTATGAAACACATGGCTTCAAACTTTTCCAAGCTTGACAAGTTTGAAGGGGTAGACTTTAGAAGATGGCAGAAGAAGATGCACTTCTTGCTTTCCAACATGAGTGTGATGTATGTGCTAACTACTCCTATTCCTGATTGTTATCCCAAAAGCTTAATCCATTTCACAATAATAAGCTATACCAATAAGCAAAATAAAGATAGAAAAGAGATAAGGAAAAGTGAAAGATTATTAGAGAGAAATAAAGAGGTGGAAGATTACACCACAAAGAAACACAACAAATTATGAAATGGTAACCAACACACCCTCCTCCATGGTGTGGAATAGGGTTCTATTATACCCTTAGAGCCATGAGTAGGCTTATGGCTTTTCAACTTGGTGCCCGGGTTGGCTATTCCTTGGGCTTTGAGCCCGAAACATGACATATATTAGATTACAATCCAAGCGCGTTGAACCCGACTAGCCTATTACTTAACAAGACAGTTTCGTACTAAGAAGACCGATAACATTCTGTTCGAGCTTATATAAAATTAAGGCTAACAATTCTCCCCCAATGTAGAGGTCCTCTTTCTTCACACTCCTTCCGTACCACCGATGACGTTGAGGATTGACTTTTGACGTTTACGCTTGCCATGTTTGGTCTTGTCTTGTTTGTAATGTTTTGGATCATTCATGCTTTGGTGATCTTGAATCCTTGAGCCTTTATCTTTTGGACTTTGAGTTCTTGAGATCGTTATCTTGCATCCAATCGTCCTTGACATGAATCATTTTGAGTTGACTTTCTTGATCAACTTTGTGCTTTTGACCAAACATAACTCAATACATGTTACATTCTTGTTTGACATAGTGATTATATTCTAACAATCTCCCCAATTGATGATTCTGTTATTTTTTTTGACAATGATGTTCTTTGATGGTGGGGAAGATTAAGAATCAACTATCTTGACGTTTGAAAGATTACTTTGAAGCTTGAGTATGAGCATTGGTTTTTGAGTCAGACTTCACTGGAATGAGGCTGCAAAACCGTCGTCTTAAACTGAAATAAGAACAGTTATCAATAAAAGATGAAATAATGTATGGCTTTGTCATCATCTTATCTTCGGTTGCATTAACCTCCGGTTTCCCCGTTTTATTAGTATAAAATACTATACCTTGTGATTATAGATTCAAAGGAATCTCCTTGACAGGGTTTCCTGCTCAAAAGCGTAGGATCTCTGATAGACACCGATGTATTAGAAATCACCATGCTGTGCTATTTTCTCGTTACCGTAATGTCCCCTCTAAGCAGACAACACGGTAAGAGTGGATCAATAGTTACTTATCTTTCTGATTAAGGTCGTCAATATCCATCTACTGGACCAAAAATTTGATTATCCAGTTTAATCACAAGTTTGATTCATATAGAATCTTGCAAGTCACCTACTAAGAGCTTGTTTGATGTTGGCTCAAGCAGGATTTCCATCTTCACTGTGAATACTTTAAGTATCACTCGGATGTTCTGGCAAGATCTCAAGGATAATGCTTATGACTCCTGATTACAACTTGTGAACTTTATGATGTTTCACAAGTGTACTTTTGACAATGTGTCCTAATGAGATTTCATACTTTGATCTCTCTGGCTCTAAACACGATTGTGCACTATTATTGGTTTTAGTAATCGAGGCTGGAAGCAGACTGCCACCTAATTCAATTTATTTAACAATCTCAGAGTAGATGTCAATAGATAACGTTGTGTATCTCCGTGACAAATGAGACAATATTTTTCTTTTGAGAGAAACCCCGAATGGCTGGAAGGGTTTGGCATTGCATCACTTGGTCCATGATGTCGTCTTCAATATCACATCATCATTGGTGATTCTTTGATAGAGTTATGTAATTGACTCCGGTTTTCTGACTAAAAGGTGTAAGGAGGGCTTCTTTCTTTTCACCCTTTATCCATACATTTCTTTTTCATTCTTCAACCCCTTCAATGCTTACCAAGACGACATTACTAACACCTTGTTGTGGTTGTTCCAGTGTTAGCTCATATCTGGGTCTGCATTTTTCCCTTATATCACATTCTTCTCGCAATCAACCTAAGGACTATGCTATTCAACTATGGAGTGTCCCTTTTGGGTAGAAACCCTCCGGTTTCTGGTTGATCGTAGGACTTTAATACCTAACCTGAAACCACCTTCTGACTTCCAAAATCAATCGTGAAATTAATAGTTGTTGGGTAATGAGATCGAACCATAAAACCATTTTATCTAACATTTTTATTTTCACATATACTCCCCCCTACACATGAGTGCCCGAGATTCGAAATTGTTTAGCCATGAAGGAAAGAGTTGGCACTTAGAGTCTAAAGAACACATTCTTCTATATCATATTTTTAATCACAGTTTTCTCTCACCCTTATTTTAAATAATAAAACACTTAGTATTTGAAATACCAATTGATTAAAATTTGACATGAAAAATTCCATGGGGAAAAAAATTATATCATGATATTGCATGAATTCAGATTCCAACAACTCCCCTTCAACAGTATATGTGGGATACCAATATTTATTAAAACGTGACATTGGAATGAAAAATTGATATGACACCACAAAATGTTGAAAACGGAGTGAGATGCCTTAGTGAACAATGTATAAATGAATATATTGACATTTATAAGTTTTCCACATTTTTTTTATTTCACAAACTGTGTTTGGGAAACAAAAAATTGACATTTATGAGATTACTCAAAATACATTTAAAAGACTTTGTTTTAAAAAACTCCCCCTCAGAAATTGAGTCACATAAAAATGAACAATCTTACGTACTACAAAATTTCTTTTGAAATTATTCGAGGAAGGAGTGTTGAACACACAATTTTAACAAATACCACTTTTATGGAAAAAGAACCACAAATTATATTGTAGACAATTTTGATCAGTGAAAGTTCATTTTAAAAATGTGTGTCAACGATTTTAAAAATCAGTAAAGAAAGACTTCTCCTCGTATTTTATAGTAAAGCGCACTGAGGCCGGTACACTTCCCTTTACATTCGGGGGACCGAGTTATGCACTGAAAAAGTACATAAGTCATCAGAGAAAAATTAGAGAAATGACAGTGTTGAAAGCATTTGAAACTCCATCGCTCGAGACTCATTTACAAACTCCGTGTCGATGTTAATCAACATTTCTAGGTACGTAAATGTTATCGATTCCAAGAGACATGTCGAGAAGATTCTTTTTGGTATTTTTGAAATATTTTCTGATTTTTATATTTTGTTTTTGTAGGTTTTATATTTTTCTATTTTCTTTTTTGTTGGTTTATATATTTTTTGTATTTTTCTTTTTTCAAAATTGTTTAGAAATCAAAAATAAGAAGAATAAAAATAATTACAAATTGATGTTTTATGGATCAAGCAGAATTCAATTTGCCAGAACCTCCATTCATCTGGAGTCAAACATCTCAATACCGAGTTGTTGACAAGAATACTTAAACCTATCTTCCATAAGCTTTAGTAACATGTCAGCTAACTGATATTCAGTTCCGACAAAGAATAATTCAACAATACCCCTTTTAACCTGTTCCTTGATGAAGTGATATCTGACATCGATGTGCTTGGTACGGGGGTGCTGAACCGGATTGCACGAGATGGCTATGGCTGCCTTTGAGTCACAATACATAGGATGTTAATCACAGTGAAACCATAATCTGTGAGCTGAGTTCCTCATCCATAGAACTGTGCGCAGCACGCATGATAAAGACACATACTGCGCTTCTGCTGAAAGACATTGAAGTGCATCCCCCCTCTGCGTTTTAAGATGTACCAGCTGACTAACTTATTTTATATAAAAATCACCCCCCCACCTAAAAATTGTATGCCACCAGACTGCTCTTACTGAATCGAGACAGCCCGCGTGATTCCGAATCTGGAAAAGCAGTTAGTTTCAAACCGGTGTCCGTCGGATACCAGATGAAACCCATGTTAATGGGAGTCTTTTAATGGTACCGAAAAGATCCGTTTAAACCGCAGTGAGATGTTTTTCTCAAGTCGGTTTCCTTGATAGCGAAGCACAAAAACATGTTGCATGTACAATATCAGGTCTACTTGCTGTTAGGTACATGAGTACTACCGCCAAATAACTAATACGATATTTTGTTTGGTCGACCGGAGTACCACTCAAGACAGCACTCAAGGTGTTTTGGTAGCCATTGGAGTAACCAATAATGCTATCACAGAGTGTCATACCATGCTTTTTAAGTATCTCTTGGAGCAACTTAGCTTGGATTATAAAATACCAACAGTGTGATTGGTGGACTGAATTTCCCCTAAATAAGAATTTCAGAGTTTCCCCTCATAGACATATCAAAAACTTGCTGTGCCATTAGTGTTTCCCAAATCGTTTTGAAAGTTTTGGGTTCGTAGAACCAAAAATTATGTCATCAAACAAATTTGCACAAGCAGTATGTCTTCCCCATGTTTATTTATGAACAGAGTTTGATCAATAGAACCTTTGGAGAATCCGTTGGATACCAGGAAGTTGGAGAGTTCATCATACCACGCTCTTGGTGCTTGTTTGAGACCATATAATGCTTTCTTGAGACGGTAAACTTTGTCAGGATGATATGGGTCAACAAATCCATCTGGTTGGTTTACGTACACTTCTTCTTTTAGATCCGAAAGAAATGCTGATTTTAAACGATCACATTGGTACACTGTAAATGAATTTTGTGTGCAGCATAACGCCAATGAACAATCGTACACTTCCAACCGACAACTGGTGCAGAATGACTCTTCGACATCAATTTCCCTTCCATCCTTTTTGAGCATATCCCTTAGCCACAAGAGACGAGATTTGTTGTCGAATGGATAGTATTTTCCCTCATCACGTTTTGTTTTTTTTCCAGACCATTTAAGTTAAGACATTCTTCAAAGTGGTTCTGTCGTCTAATTCCCATAACATCTAATCGTCCAAACTGAAATTGAAAGTACTTTCCTGCATTGATTCCTACCACGAAATCCATGCAGATCAGCCCATGGCTTCTTTGATGTTCTTTGTTCGGGAGATTCGAACTCACGTGAGTGCCGAACATACACATCTCGCCATCTGTTTCTAGCTACGTCTGTGTTTCTCACGATTCAGACGGATTTTCAATGATCTTGTTCTAATGGATATTCTTTTGTCCAATGTTGTGCGGAAGGATGGTGTTGACTAGAAAGTAATGCATGTTTGAACGAATCAACATGATGAGACGATGGCTCCCTTGATCTTGTATACCACGGTGCTAACTGAAGATGTTGATAAATTCATCGTCGTCAAATAGTGCATTTTCTGTATTGGTTTCTGCTTGAATAATGTTCTCATGTGCAGTGACAATTGGTAGTTGAGTTGGAGTTTGATGTGTTGAATGAATGTTCAATGGAGGTGGATCTGCAACATCGGTTGTTGTAGAAGTGTGAGTTGTGTTATGTTGTTGACGTTTATCGAGATTATCAGCAGCATGTACAGCGGAAGACTTTGACACAACATGAGAAGTTCCATTGAGTAATTCACTGAACATTGGACTATAAAGCAAATTTCCACAGCTCATTTGACGTAGTTGACTTTCTCAGCATCTTGAGGAACTTTTTCTTGACTTTTGTGGACCGGGACTTAAACTGTCGTGTTCAAGTACCGGTCGTTGAACATTGTGGGACCGTGTACCAGAAACTGACGTGATCTGACGCCATAAATGTTATCCCAAAACTTAATCCATTTCACAAAAATAAGCTATACCAATAAGCAAAATAGGATAGTAAAAGAGATAAGGAATGTAAAGACATTAGAGAGAAAATAACGAGGGTGAGGGATTAAACACAAACACAAATTATGAGAAACGTAACCAACAACCCAATCTCCATGTGTGGATAGGGTTCATTTATAACCCTTAGGAGCCATGAGTGGCTTATGGGCTTTCCTAACTTTGGAGCCGGGCTTGGCTATGCTTGGGCTTTGAGCCCGAAACAGGACCAATATTAGATTACAATCCAAGCGCGTTGAACCCACTAATAGCCTATTACCTTACAAGACAGTTACGACTAATAATACCGATAACATTTCTTGTTCGACTTATATAAAATTAATGGCTAACACTGATGATGAGTGATATGCTACCATGGATCATATCAGAAAAGGGCCAAATGGGATAATGTGACTAGTTTGCAGAGTTTTAATCCTCAAAGGTTATGCCTGATCCTTGTATTTGATATACAGCAAAATGTTGATCTAGAAAAGAACTATGGGATTTCCTTGGATGGCCAAATATATGGCTAAGGATGCACAAGTAAGAAGTTCCTGTTTAGTATTTTACAAATTACAAAATATCTGATTCAAGACCAGTTTATGGAATAAACAATGAACTATATTGGAATACTTGGTAGATTACACAACATAAAATGAATATGGATGAGCTTTTCAAGAGTCCCTCCTTGTATCATTGATAAGCCCTCTCCTTCTTTGGAAAGAATTCAAGCATAAGAAGGAGTTAACCTCTTGTTAGTTGGGCAATCATCCTGCGCATTGAGGAGTCCCTTAGGGGCAGGATAGTGACAAGCCAAAAAGCAACAATGTTGTTGGTCCACAGTGATTGGACATGGTTGTGTGAATCTTAGATTTATGTTCTGGAAAGATTGTTTCACCATGTTTAATATTTGTGCATGTACCTAATATATATTGGTATTTTGAATTAATTATGGTTATAAACAAGTAACTAAAATCTGATAAATTTGTTTGGTCTAAACATGGTGTTTATAATTGGTTGTTGGCATTTTGGTAATCAAATGTTCACGCTTAATATTGTTAATAATTAATGGTAAAATCAGTCATTATGTACTCAGAACCTTTAAATGAATGATTCAATCACATGGTATGTTAAATTGGGTCAATGTCCAGTTTTAATTAATAATTATTCATAGATAGTCTAAGGATGGGTTAATCCTTGTTTTGACATGGACACTGAAAAATATAAAACTTGAAACTGATGATTTGGGAGCTGATCT
Organism: Tanacetum coccineum; assembly: GCA_026074375.1. Classification (NCBI taxonomy): domain Eukaryota; kingdom Viridiplantae; phylum Streptophyta; class Magnoliopsida; order Asterales; family Asteraceae; genus Tanacetum; species Tanacetum coccineum. The sequence continues at coordinate 9,210 of BQNB010034375.1, forward strand.
ATAGTTTATCTTATGTGATTGAATGTTATTTCCATTAATTAGGAATAAGAAATACTTTGTGCATTATAGATGAGCTTCTAAGTTTTTGCTATGTTAGTTATTCCATACTAAGGATGAAGCATTAGATAAACTTAAAGTATTTAAAACTGAAGTTGGAATTTGACAACAAGGGGTCCATTGATCAAAAGATTCAGGACAGATAAGGGAGGTGAGTACATAGAAACTCGGTTTTGTCACCCAGTCTGTGGTTATTATTATCCATGAAACGACTGCCCCCTATACTCTACAACAAAATGGTATATTGCTTGATTGCCAAACTAGACACCTAAAATATATATAATATATAATAAAATATAAAATATAATAGTAAGAAATAGTCTAGAAACAAAATCAATAAAACCTGAGAATTGTAGTATATATGTTGTATCCCCCTGGGTCTGTTTAATCCCCACAGCTATGACTAGATGATCAGATACAGTCGGAAGATTGGAGTTGAATGAGAAAAAGTGATTTGAGAGTGTGGAAAGTTTAAATTAAACAATAACAAAAACCAAACGTTTAAGAAGAGAACCTAAAATTATGAAATTAAGCTGAAAAATCAGAGCAGAGCACGAATCCGAACAAAAGGTCAAAACCTAAAATCTTTCAATTAAACCCTAACGAAGAAATTTTTGCTTCTAAAACTATTCTAGGGGACTAATAACGAAGAATGAAAAAGACTAGACTTGAAAACGAGGTCGTTTGACCCAAAAACGAGTCAAGATAAGACCCGTTCTTTCAAAATCAAAAAGTTACAAAAATGACCCTATAAACGAAAGTTTTTGCAGTTTTTTTTTTCCTACGTAATATATGACTAAAGAAATTTTCGTAAAACGAAAAATATTTGTTTTTTGATAATTTTTTATATTTCTATGAATTTTTAAAACTTATAAACGAAATTAAATTAAAAAAATACTAAACATTTTTTAAAAAAATTCGAAAAATTTACTAAAATGTACTTGACATCTATAAATAACCTACAAAAAATAATGAAACAGACCAAATTTCGGCGTATAAATAAGCCTAATTAAGCTAGAAACAGCTTATAGGCTTAAAAAAGCTGAAAACCCCATAAATACAAAAGCCACTTGGGACTTTTTCGTTAAAGTCCCAAGTGGCTTTGTATTTAAGGGAGTTTTAGCTTTTTAAGCTATAAGCTGTTTCAGCTTAATTTCGGCTTATTTATACGCCGAAATTTGGGTTTCTTATTTTTCGTAGGTTAGTTATAGTGTCAAGTAATTTTAGTAAATTTTTCAGAATTTTTAAAAATAGTTTAGTATTTTTTATAATTTAATTTCGTTATAAGTTTTAAAAATTCATAGAAAATATAAAAATTATCAAAAAAATATTTTTCTTTTTTAGAAAATTTTCTTTAGTCATATATTTCGTAGGAAAAATCAAAAAACTTTTCGTGATGGTCCATCTTTATGTACCTTTTTGATTTTGAAAGAACGGGTCTTATTATTGACTCGTTTTGGGTCAAACGACATCCGTTTCATGTCTATTCTTTTTCATTCTTCGTTATTAGTCCCTAGAATATTTAGAAGCAAAAATTTCTTCGTAGGGTTAATTTTGAAGATTTTAGGTTTTTGACCTTTTGTTCGGGATTCGTGCTCTCGTTTTTCAGCTTAATTTCATAATTTTTAGGTTTTTCTTAAACGTTTGGTTTGTTATTGTTTAATTTAACTTTCCACACTCTCAAATCATTTTTCTCATTCAAACTCCAATCTTCCGACTGTATCGATTCTCTAGTCCAGCCTCGTTGGGGATAAACGACCCGGGAACATTCTATACTACTTCTCGGTTTTATTGATTTGTGTTTTTAGACTATTCTTACTATATATATTTTATATTTTATTATATATTATATATATTTTAAGGTGTAGTTTGGCATCAATCAATATACCATTTTGTTGTAGAGTATAGGGGGCAGTCGTTTCATGGATAATACCAACAGACTGAAAATACAGAGTATCTATGTACTCACCTCCCCTATCAGTCCTGAATCTTTTGATCAAGGACCCTTGTTGTAATTCAACTTTAGTTTTAAATACTTTAAGTTTATCTAATGCTTCATCCTTAGTATGTAATAAACTAACATAGCAAAACCTAGAAGCATCATCAATAAATGTCACAAAGTATTTCTTATTCCCTAATAAGGGAATAACATTCAAATCACATAGGTAACTATAGATCAGCTCCCAAATCATCAGTTTCAAGTTTTACATTTTTCAGTGTCCATGTCAAAACAAGGATTAACCCATCCTTAGACATATCTTGCATATTATTATTAAAGTGGACATTGCCCAATCTAACATACCATATGATTGAATCATTCAGTTTAAAGGTTGACATAAAGGCTGATTTACCAATATTATTAACAATATTAAGCCTGAACATTTGATTACACAAATAGCCAAAACCAATAAACACACCATGTTTAGACCAAACAAATTTATCAGATTTTAGTTACTTGTTTATAACCATAATTATTCAAAATACCATTATTAATATTAGGTACATGCAAAATATTAAACATGGAAACAATCTTTCCAGAACTAAATCTAAGATTCACACAACCATGTCCAATCAATGTGGACCAACAACATTGTTGCTTTTTGGCTTGCCACTATCCTGCGCCCTAAGGGACTCCTCAATGCGCAGATGATTGCCCAACTCAACAAGAGTTAACTCCTTCTTATGCTTGAAATCTTTCCAAGAAGGAGAGAGTTTATCAATGATACAAGAGACTTGAATAGCCTCATCCATATTCATTTTATGTTGTGTAAATCTACCAAGTATTCCAAGAAGTTCATTGTATTATTCCATAACTGGTCTTGAATCAGTTATTTTGTAATTTGTAAAATTACTAACAAGGAACTTCTTACTTGATGCATCCTTAGCCATATATTTGGCCTCCAAGGAATCCCATAGTTCTTTTCTAGATTCAACAATTTGCTAAATATCAAATAAAGGATCAGGCATACCTTTGAGGATTAAACCTCTGCAAACATAGTCATCATTATCCCATTTGGCCCTTTTCCTGATTTGATCCATGGTAGCATCATCACCATCATCAGTGTTAGCCTTAATTTTATATAAGTCGAACAAGAATGTTATCGGTCTTATTAGTCGTAACTAGTCTTGTTAAGTAATAGGCTAGTCGGGTTCAACGGGCTTGGATTGTAATCTAATTATGTCAGTTGTTTTCGGGTCTCAAAGCCCAAGAATAGCCAAGCCCGGCCCAAGTTAGAAGATCCCGCCACCCCACCCCGCCCATAGCCACTCATGGCTCAAGGAATAAAAGAACCCTCTCCAGACACAGGAAGGGTTTTGGTACGCATTCATAATTTGTGTGTGTGTGTAATCCTCCACCTCTTTATTTCTCTCTAATAGTCTTTCACTTTCCTTATCTCTTTTCTATCTTTATTTTGCTTATTGGTATAGCTTATTATTGTGAAATGGATTAAGCTTTTGGGATAACATATGGCGTCAGATCACGTCAGTTCTGACCCCGGTCCACAATGTTCAACGACGGTACTTGAACAAGACAGTTTAAGTCCCGGTCCACAAAGTCAAGAAAATGTTCCTCAAGTTGCTGAGACAGTAACAACGTCAAATGAGCTGGAATTGCTTTATAGTCCAATGTTCAGTGAATTACTCAATGGAACTTCTCATGTTGTGTCAAAGTCTTCCGCTGTACATGCTGCTGATAATCTCGATAAACGTCAACAACATAACACAACTCACACTTCTACAACAACCGATGTTGCAGATCCACCTCCATTGAACATTCATTCAACACATCAAACTCCAACTCAACTACCAATTGTCACTGCACATGAGAACATTATTCAAGCAGAAACCAATACAGAAAATGCACTATTTGACGACGATGAATTTATCAACATCTTCAGTACACCGGTACAAGATCAAGGGGAGACATCGTCTCGTCATGTTGATTCGTCAAACATGCATACTTTCTATCAACACCATCCTTCAGCACAACGTTGGACAAAAGATCATCCATTAGAACAAGTCATTGGAAATCCGTCTGAATCAGTGAGAACAAGACGTCAGCTAGAAACAGATGGCGAGATGTGTATGTTCGCACTCACCGTGAGTCGAACCGAACCAAAGAACATCAAAGAAGCCATGGCTGATTCTGCATGGATTGAATCAATGCAGGAAGAACTTCATCAGTTTGATCGATTAGATGTATGGGAATTAGTCGACAGACCACTTTGCAAGAATGTCATTAACTTAAAATGGCTCTGGAAAAACAAACGTGATGAGGAAAATACTATCATTCGCAACAAATCTCGTCTTGTGGCTAAGGGATATGCTCAAAAGGAAGGAATTGATTTCGAAGAGTCATTTGCACCAGTTGCTCGGTTGGAAGCTGTACGATTGTTCATTGCGTATGCTGCACACAAATCATTTACAGTGTACCAAATGGACGTTAAAACAGCATTTCTTTACGGACCTCTAAAAGAAGAAGTGTACGTAAACCAACCAGATGGATTTGTTGACCCATATCATCCTGACAAAGTTTACCGTCTCAAGAAAGCATTATATGGTCTCAAACAAGCACCAAGAGCGTGGTATGATGAACTCTCCAACTTCCTGGTATCCAACGGATTCTCCAAAGGTTCTATTGATCCAACTCTGTTCATAACTAAACATGGGGAAGACATACTGCTTGTGCAAATTTACGTTGATGACATAATTTTTGGTTCTACGAACCCAAAACTTTCAAAACGATTTGGAAAACTAATGCACAACAAGTTTGATATGTCTATGATGGGGGAGCTGAAATTCTTTTTAGGAATTCAGATCCACCAATCCCCTCGTGGTATCTTTATAAACCAAGCTAAGTATGCTCAAGAGATACTTAAAAAGCATGGTATGACCTCATGTGATAGCATTGGTACTCCAATGCTACAAAAACACCTAGAGCTGACTGATGGACTCCGGGTCGACCAACAAAGGATCGTAGTATGGTCGGAGCACTCATGTACCTAACAGCAAGTAGACCAGATATTGTACATGCAACATGTTTTTGTGCTCGCTATCAAGCGAAACCGACTGAGAAACATCTCACTGCGGTTAAACGGATCTTTCGGTACCTTAAAGACTCCATTAACATGGGTCTCTGGTATCCGAAGGACACCGGTTTCGAACTAACTGCTTTTTCAGATTCGGATCACGCGGGCTGTCTCGATTCACGTAAGAGCACATCTGGTGGCATACAATTTCTAGGTGGTGATAAGTTAGTCAGCTGGTCATCTAAAAAGCAGGACTGCACTTCAATGTCTTCAGCAGAAGCCGAGTATGTGTCTTTATCTGCGTGCTGCGCACAAGTTCTATGGATGAGAACTCAGCTCACAGATTATGGCTTTCACTTTGATAAAATACCTATGTATTGTGACTCAAAGGCAGCCATAGCCATCTCGTGCAATCCAGTCTAGCATTCCCGTACCAAGCACATCGATGTCAGATATCACTTCATAAAGGAACAGGTTGAAAAGGGTATTGTTGAATTATTCTTTGTCGGAACTGAATACCAGTTAGCTGACTTGTTCACTAAAGCTTTATCGGAAGATAGGTTTAAGTATCTTGTCAGACAACTCGGTATGAGATGTTTGACTCCAGATGAACTGGAGGTTCTGGCAATTGAATCTGCTTGATCCATCAAACATCAATTTGTAAATATTTTTATTCTTTCTTTATTTTTGATTTCTAAACAATTTTGAAAAAAGAAAATACAAAAATATAAAACCAACAAAAAGAAAATAGAAAAATATAAAACCTAGAAAAACAAAATATAAAATCAGAAAATTTTCAAAAATACCAAAAAGAATCTTCTCGACATGTCTCTTGGAATCGATAACATTTACGTACCTAGAAATGTTGATTAACATCGACACGGGCGTGTAAATGAAGTTCGAGCGAGAGTTTCAAATGCTTTCAAAACATGTCATTTCTAAATTTTTCTCTATGACTTATGTACATTTCAGTGCATAACTCGGTCCCGAATGTAAAAGGGAAGTGTACGCCTCAGTGCGCTTACTCTAAAATAGAGGAGAAGTCTTCTATCATGTTTTTAAAATCGTTGAACACAATTTTTCAAAAAGAACTTTCAATGTCAAAATTGTCTACAATATAATTTGTGGTCTTTTTCCATAAAAAGTGGTATTTGTTAAAATTGTGTGTTCAACACTCCCTTCCTCGAATAATTTTCAAAGAATTTGTAGTACGTAGAATGTCATTTTATGTGAATCAATTTCTGAGGGGGAGTTTTTTAAAACAAAGCCTTTTAATGTGTTGGGTACATCTCATAAATGTCAATTTTATGTATCCAAACACCATTTTGTTGAAATAAAAAATTGTGAAACTTATAATGTCAATTAATTCATATACATTGTTCACTAAGTGCATCTCACTCCGTCTCACATTTTGTGGTGTCATAGTCAATTTTTCATTTCCTATGTCAATTTTTAATAAATATTGGTAACCCACATATATCTGTTGAAGGGATTGTTGAATCTGAGAATTCATGCAATATCATGATATATTTTTTTCCCATGGAATTTTTTATGTCAAAATTTTAATCAATTTGGTATTTCAAATACCTAAGTGTTTGATTATTTAAAAACATATAGGGGAGAAAATGTGATTAAAATTATGATAAGAAAGAATGTGATCTTTAAGACTCTAAGTGCAACTCTTTCCTTCATGTGCTAAACAATTTCAATCTCGGGCACATGTGTAGGGGGAGTATTTGAAAATAAAAATGTTAGAAAATGGTTTTATGGTTCGATCTCATACCCAACAACCTATTAATTTCACGATGATTCTGAAGTCATAAGGTGGTTAGGTTAGGTATAAGTCCTACGATCCAACCAGAACCGGAGGGATCTACCCAAGGACACTCCCATAGTTAGAAATAGCAGTCCTAGAGTATGATTGGAGAAGAATGTTATAAGGGAAAATGCAGAACCAAATTGAGCAACACTGGAACAACCACAACAATGTGGTTGAGTAGATGAGCGTCTTGGTAAGCATTGAAGGGGTTGAAGAATGAAAAAGAAATGTATGGAAAAAGGGTGAAAAGAAAGAAGCCCTCCTTACACCCTTAGGCAGAAACCGGGTCAATACATAATCTATCAAAATCACAAAGATGATTGTTGATATTGAAGACGACATCATGGACCCAGTGATGCAATGCACAACCCTTCCCAGCCATTCGGGTTTCTCTCAAAAGAAACTTGTCTCATTTGTCACGGAGATACACACGTTATCTATTGACATCTCACTCCGAGATTGTTGATATTGAATAGGTGGCAGTCTGCTCCAGCCTCCGATTACTAAAACCAAAAGTGCACAAATCGAGTCTAGAGCCAAGAAGAGATCAAATTATAAATCTCATTAGGACACAATGTCAAAATACACTTGTTGAACACCATAAAGTTCACAAGTTGTAACAAAGAGTCCTACGCATTATCCTTGAGATCTTGCCAGAACATCCGAGTGATACTTAAGTATTCACAGTGAAGATGGAAATCCTGCTTGAGCCAACATCAAACAAGCTCTTGGTAGGTGACTTGCAAGATTCTATATGAATCAAGCTTGTGATAACTGGATATCAATTTTGGTCCAGTAAATGAATTGACGACTTAATCAGAAAGATAGTAACTATCTGATTCACTCTTACCGTGTTGTCTGCTTTGAGACGTTCCGGTAATGAGAACTAGCAAGCATGGTGAATCTAATACATCTGTGTTAGAAGATCCTACGCTTTGAGCTGGAAACCCTGTCAAGGAGATTCTTTGAATCTACCTGATCACAGGTATAGTATTTATACTATAAAACGGGAAACCGGAGGTTAATGCAACCGAAGTCAAGATGAATGACAAAGCCATATTCATCTTTTATTGCTAACTGTCTTATTTCAGGTTTAGACGACGGTGTTGCAGCCTCATTCCAGCGAAGTCGGATTCATAAACCACATGCTCATACTCAAGCTTTCAAAGTCAATCATTCAACGTCAAGATAGTTGATTCTAACCTTCCCCACCATCAAAGAGCCTCAAAGTCAAATAAAGAATCATCAATTGGGGAGATTGTTAGACTTAATATCATAAGTCAAACAGGAATGTAACAAGTATGAGCATGTTGGTCAAGAGCACAAGTTGATCAAGGAAGTCAAATCAAGATGATTCAAGTCAAGGAGATGATGCAAGATAACGATCTCAAGAATTCAAAGTCAAAAGATAAAGGCTCAAAATCAAGATCACAAAGCATGGATGAACAAAGCCATTACAAACAAGACAAGACCATAACAAGGCAAAGCATAAACGTCAAACGTCATATCTTCAATGTCATCGGTGGTACAGAGGAGTTTGAAGAAAGAGACCTCAACATTGGGGGAGATTGTTAGCCTTAATTATATTAAGTCAAACAAGAATGTTATCGGTCTTAGAAAGTCAAACTAGGTCTTGTATTGTAATAGGCTAGTCTGGTTCAACGGGCTTGGATTGTAATCTAATATTGTCCGTGTTTTGGGCTCAAAGCCCAAGTTAAACCAAGCCCGGCCCGTTTAGAAAGCCCAAGTGCCAAGATAGCAAGGCATAGGTATAAATAGAACCCTCTCCACACAAGGAGAGGGTGTTGGTTACATTTTCATTTCACTTGTAATCCACCAACTCTCTAATCTAACATTCCATCTTTGTTTCACTCTCTACTTTCTCTCTCTAAGTTTTCTTCTTATTTTCTAGCATATTGGTAAAGATTATTGTTGTGTAATAGATTAAATTAGTGGGATAACATTATGTCTTCTAGCATTGTAATGATTAGCTTTGTTCTTTGAACAAATATTGCTCTGTTAAAACTTTCTGCAATGCTATTTTCAAAGGATGCACATTTGGAATTCAGGTCAAAGAATGCTCTGGACCAAGAGTTTGGATTCCTCTCTACAAGGTAAGTATATGCCTCAGGAGTAATAGCCTTGATTTGATCCATGTTGTTATAGAAGATGGATTCCATTGTTGTACCAGTTGCTTGCCAAAACAATTTCTGTAACTGCACCCCACTGAATTTCTTCTTAAAATTTGCAAATACATGTCTTGTGCACTTCCTGTGTTCAGCATTCGGCAACCAATCAGATACAGGATCAAGTAACCCCTGTATAAAAAAAGATTCATTTTAGTTACAAATTTAATCAAATTATTAACTCATCCAATCATTTTTGTAAGTTACAAAATTTAGTATGTGTACCTTATGTGAATCTAATAATACTGTGATACCTATACCATGGCCTAACTCCAGGTCTTCTGCTAACAAGGATATGAACCAGGACCAATTTTCAAAATTCTCTACCTTTACCACTACCCAAGCAATGGGGTACATCTGATTATTTGCATCCCTCCTAATAGCTGTGAGCAACTCTCCTCTGCAAGTGTGTTTTAAAAAACACCCATCTAACTCAATAACCCTTCTACAACCTGCTTTCCAACCATCTTTGACTCCCTTAAAACAGATATAAAATCTTCTGAAGTATGAGTTCCCATATTTTGTTTCCTCGTCATCTAATATACAAGTGGAACCTGGATTTGTATCTAAGATAGCATGCCTATACTCCCACAACCTAGCATAATGCTCTATCAACCCACCTTCAAAATCATATAGTGCCCTCTGTTTGGCTCTTTTGCATTGCACAAGGCTAACATTAATGAGGAATTTCTCCCTCATGACAGCCTTCATTTTCAACAGAGGCATAAAAGGGTCTTTAATTATCTCTTTTGCAAAGTGATGTGCTATCTATTTGTATGTGACTAAAGAGCCTAGGTTGTAGTTTCTAGCACACTTGTGTTATGCTTTAAGTGACTTGATTTGGAATGAGTTTGTCACTACCGATCTAGTCACAAGCCAAAGAGCCAATCTAGTTCAAGACAAGGGAGCCGATCTAGTCAGTTGCCACTAGTGCCGATCTAGTCATTGTGCTACAAGGACCCGATCTAGTTGCCGTTTCTAAGACCCGATCTAATTCCACTACAAGAACCGATCTAGTCCTTTTTCAAACGGAACTGATCTAGTCATTTTTAAGGGGGAACGGATCTTGTCACATCTCTTACAACCCGATCTAATCAATTATTTGAAGAACCGATCTAGTACTCAGTTTTGAAGACCCGAACTAGATGATTTTCAAAAACGAACCGATCTAATGAATTCATTAAGCAACCGATCTACTCATAATCACTAGGGAACCGGTCTACCAATCAAACAAGAACAAAATCTACACGTTTTAAGTAATTTTCGGTTTTTTGGTTTCGAGTGTCGATTAACTACGAGACTTATAACGCTACCATTATGATCGTGATCCTTTTTCGATCAACGTGGTATATTTACTTTCATTGACGATACACCGACTTAACTCTGAGAGACATGTTTTTACTCCTCGTTACAGTTTTACAAAATTCAAAATGAAGAAGACGTACACTTTGGTGGGAAAATTTTGATATTAATTAAACTTAATTCAAAAAGTGCGCATGCAGTCCCTACAATTCAAAGATAATTTCACCACTAGTCCTTGTTTCAATAAAAACCTTTTCTAGATGAAACTCATTGCACAGTTTGTCTTTATTAATGAGTCTTTTAATTAACAGTACTCCATTTCTAAGTTTCAACGTTTGCGGAGCACCGGTCATTACGTTTTAAGCTCATTTATCGCACAAAAAAGCTCAAATTACTCATTTCAACCACAATTAATCAATGTTACAACACGTTTTTCATGATTTAGTATTCTAAATCTTGGTAAAAGTCTCGATTCTTTTTACACGGTTTAAGCGATCCATTAGACATTTGTAAATATCCGTGAACGTCTATTGGTTTTCAAATCCACAACAACAATCTTTAACCCACTAAAAATCATTGTGTATCTTTTTCACAACACTTTTTGCAATAGTCGACTCAACATGACATCAATGCTATTATAAAGCACAACGACTTAAGCAAAAACACAACTGATACCTTTGGCATTATTGGCAAATAAACTCATACATCCGTTACACCTCTAGAATCAATCATCACTCATTAGCCAACCTACATCACCACTAAACCAACTACAACTTTGTCAAAACAACCTTCATATTCAACAAACGAACTACATGCCACAAAACAATCAGACTCTCTAATACGAGTTTCAGACACACAAATTGCAATATACAAGGCACTTCTTTAAATTAGTCTACAGCATCAAAATACAACACCACTTTCAACAAACAACAACCAAATAAGTTCATTAATTCCCCGCAATAGTTAAATTGCATAACCGGATATGAACACGAGCGTAAGAAATCAAACTGAAAATGATTGATGAACAATGTAAGCGTAAATCAGAACTGAGAACACAAAAATACTAAAATGCAGAAAGATAAAATAAAGTTGAGGCAAAATGATTTCAGAACAATCCGGCGCATCCAGCGCAATATATTCGAAAATAAATGAGAAATGGGCTGAGTGATTGTTTATGGAAATTACAAATCAGTATGGAGAATGGCGAAATGTATGTTACTAAACAGCACGCGTTTGAGGGGTAAGTGGGTAATGGTATCAATGGTAACAACCGATAAGTGTCTCTACAAATAACTGTCAAGGATGAGGGTCCTTATGCCAGACAAACTGCACAATAAAGCCCAAGGAACGGAGAATGCTAGCTTATCTTCAACAACAAGTTCAGCGATTTGAGATCCAAGAGAGTAGAAGCAGGGATCCAAAAGAACTCAAAGGAATTTGAGTTCATGGTTTGCTGCGAATGCTTAAAAGGAAGACTAAGAGATAAAAGTGAGAACTGCACTTCAGAGAATACCATTGCAGCAAGCATCACATCTGGAACGCAGTTTGACAAGTGCTGGCCCGTCCATGACTCACGATGTGGATCACGAGGTACTACAAAAGATGAAAATTGTTAAATCAATCAATGATATATACAATATGCTTACTCATGAAGTGCAGTCTACTGATCTCCAAACTGAGCTTGATCACACGAAATAAAAACTTGAAAATTGCATTATTAAAAAGGAAAAAGAATACGCTGTTCTTTAGAATAATTGGTACACAAAATGCGAAGAATGAAAATATGACAAAAAGATTTCGTATGATAACAGCTTATAATGACATGCAACACAAGAACGCAACGGTTAGCAAGCTCAGTTTGGTACGATCTCAATAGTAAAGAGTAGTGATACTTAATGTGCATCAATACCTTAACCCTATTGTCTTAGAAAACCAAAAGATGAAACGTGTCATTAGAAATCTCTCCAGGTTTTTGTGTTATGCCAAAGAAAATGCTCATCTTACACCACATACAAGAACCTGTTTGAGCTCTATCAAAGTGAAACAGCAACTCAGACCAATTCACTAAGCAGACGTCTTTGCAAAAATAATATATGACACATCTATGAAAATGCAACGAGAGCCCAGTTATTTGATAAGGTTTCAAAACAAACGGCACCACAAAGAGGTACGAGAAGCGGAAACGTTGGTTTAACAAAGCAATCAATCTTGGGAAACAACCACCTATTTTTTCCCAATAAACCAAAACAATATTCTTCACTGAATGCGACCTTTTCAAAAATCCTCGGTTCTTTCCAAAGTTGATAAGATGAATGCTTTGTCCCCAAACCAGCCCACTTCAAACTCGGCACCCTCACACGAGAATCGAAAGGTTAGTGCCAAGACTAGTTAATGATAATTGCGCCCCTAGAACTTCTAGGATTAAACCTATCTTAAGACCTCTAAAGGGTAGAAAATAGTTGTTCCTAACAAACGGCCTTATACAAACAAGCGTGTAGGATAAAACCATCACAGTTACTTCAACCAAATTTTATACATAAGCGAACAAGCGATATTATGACTCAAATGGGCTTTTTCTTCTACCATGAGTAAAACAACACGTGCTAATGACTAGAAGACCACATCATCGGGAGCAAGTCTATTACTGATAGGGTCCCATCTAAGGTCTAAAGATATTGCCATCTCGAATGAACGTCGGAAAATAGAAGAAAACCAAGGAATTCCCAAATTCTAAAATCTAGAAGTACATGTCTCTGAATGTAATAAAATTGTATGCTGCATTCGAAACTGCTAAATCCGAAATAGTTTTGTGTCACGGTAAGGCAATTTAAGATACTGACAATCAATGATGTTCGTGTGCTTATTATGAATGACAGTGAATTCGTCGATGCTGAACAGAACCAAAGTGCCATGTCTCAATACATGATAAATCAAAAGAAAATAAGGGCAAAAGCCAAGAACTCAAAGGAGTCGAGGGTGCAAAGGAAGTCTTTGCTTACATCTAGGAAGGCCTACAAAACCTAGAACTTAACTTAGGTGGATTCCAACTGGAAGAATTTATTGCCATGTGGTGAAAATTAACTGCATCCAGTGCACCGAGAATCAGTCTGAAAAATTCTGTAGTGTGACAATGCACGAGTACTTTATCTAATCCCATCAAAACCTTCAAGCTATAGGGTATTTTTGAATCTGCTTCTCTTCCTGCAGGGTTATCAGTACTAAGGAACATCAATACTCTATCTTATTCCGCTTGCTGTTTCTCTAATCTTCAGCAATGGATTGTAATCAAATGTCAGATTGCAACCCGTTCTTTAGATAAAAGGAAAATGTACGTGTCAATGTGTTTATCCTTAACAATGAAAAGAGAAATCTTTTCGGTCTTGAGCCACTTTCGAAACATTCAATGTTTGTTAGCTCAAGTCAATGGCTTATGTACACTTTAGTGTATAACCCGAGCTTCAAATAAAAGGGGAGTGTACGCTTCAGTGCGCTTTACCTTAAAAAGAAGAGAAATATTCTTGTTTTCACTTCAGTAGATATGATAGTCATGACGTCAATGATAGAGTTGGGAAGTCTATTCGGTCATTTGTTCGACGAATTATTCAAATGGAGAAAATCAAGTTGTTTCAAAGTCTTCCGCTGTTACTTCTGCCAATGCATCCGATAAATGTCAACAACAACAAGATTCAACTTCATCTACTTCAACTCTAACAATAACTATCACTGCTGATGGAAACTTCGACTTGTAAATATTTTCGATCTTTCTCTTTATTTTGATTTATAAATATTTCTGAAAAAGAAAATACAAAAATATAAAACCTATAAAAGCAAAATACAAAATAAGAAAATTTCAAAAAATACAAACATAATATTCTCCGACATGTCTCTCGACAATCGATAACATTTGCGCACCTAGAAATGTTGATTAATATTAACACGGGTGAATAAATGAAGTTCGAGTGAGAGTTTCAAACACTTTCAAAATATGTCCTTTCACTTTTTCTCTACGACTTCTAAGTAAATGTCAGCTTAGGACTTGCCCTAAAGAAAGGAAAATGTTTATTTATGTACATTTATCCTAAACAACAGGAAGTTCATATCTTCTCGGTCTTGAGCAAAGTCATATAAACATTCAAAGTTTTGAATGCTCAAGAGAAGTACTAAGGAAAATGATGGTAAAAAAGATATATCTTATATATTTTCCCGTTGAGCACAATTTTTCATGATATTTTCAAAAATAAAATTTCAAATTATTTCAAAATTGTGTGCTCAACAAACCCCCACTCTAAGTTTTCACTCTATTCTATAATTGAGGGGGAGTTATAAATAATATGAATCATTCTGAAAGCGACTCCTTTCTCCCATAGACTTGGTTAGGCCACATGTGGGTGGGGGGGAATTCTGGACTTAACTTGTTTTTTATTTCTATTACTAATTGTCAAAAATTATAAACACATATGCAATTTTGAGAAGGAGAATAGTGATTAAAATGTGATCAATATGGATTAATAACGGATACGATCTTTAATCTATAAGTGTGTTCCCAAACCTCGCATGTGCTAAACTCTTTAATAATAATGGTGCAATTGTAGGGGAGCATTTTGGGAACTCGGAAACACTCAATGTTCTCAAATGATTTTCTCAAGACACGTTGATTGCTTTTTTATCAAATGGTTTTATGGATCTTCATGGCAATACACAAAGAGCGACTAACTGTTGTTTCTCAAGGAGTAATAAGGCGGTTAAGGTTAGGTAAATTCGTTCCATGATCCAGCCAGAACCGGAGGGATCTACCCAGGAGCACTCCATTAGATAGAGTAAAGTCCCGAAGGTATGATGGAATAAAAGGAGTAAAGTAAAATTAAGAGAGATAGTGCCGGACGAAGATGTAGCTAATGATGGAACAAACCCAATAAGGCACTAGTCATGAAGTCTCGGTAAGCATTGAAGGGGTTGAAGAATGAAAAAGAATTATAAGGACAAAGGGTGAAAAGAAAGAAGCCCTCCATACAACCCTAGGCAGAATCCGGGTCAATACATAATCTATCAGTAATCACAAAGATGATTCTGATAATGATGTCTGACATCATGGACCTAATGATGTAATGCACAACCCTCCCTAGCCACTCAGAATCTCTCAAAAGAATTCTGTTTCATTTCTCACGAGATCATCACGTTTGCTTGCAAGCTTCCATTCCAAGATCAATTGATATTGAAAAGGTGGCAGTCTGCTCCAGCCTCATTTACTAAATAACAAATGTGCACTTAAATATCTAGAGCCATAAGATATCATCGAAAATCTTACTAGGAACTAAACTCCAATATATAAATGTTGTACATCATTATACAACATTTGGAATCAATAAGTCCTACGTATTATCCTTGTGATAATTGCCAGAACATCAGAGTGATACTCTTTAGTATTCACAGTGACGATGGAAATCCTTCTTGAGCCAACATCAAACAAGCTCTTGGTAGGTGACTTGCGAGATTCTCAATGAATCAAGCTTGTGTCAACTGGATATCAATTTGGTCCAATATATGAATTGACGACTCAATCAGAAAATAGTAACTATCCGATTCACTCTTACCGTGCTGTCTGCTTTGAGACGTTCCGGTAATGAGAACAAGCAAGTACCGTGAATCTAATGCAATCGCGTTAGAGGATCTAATACTTTGAGATGGAAACCCTGTCAATGAGGTTCTTCTAAATTGAACCTACCTGATCACAGGTACAGTATTTATACTATAAAATGGTCCTCACGAAACCGAAGGTTAATGTAACCGAACTCAAGACGAAGGACAAAGCCATATTCATCTATATCTGCTGCTTATCAGCTAACATCAATTTTCCAGGTATAATGACGGCTTTACCACCCTCATTTCACACGGAGTCAAGATTTCAAGACCTTGTGGTGGCTTAATCGACAAGACTATATACATGATAATAAGCTCAAAACTATCAAAGTCTTCCGCAATTCTCTGATGGTACAACACTTCCTCAAAAGAACATTTTTGGATCAGACGGTCGGAACAATAACAAAGACATATCTTACAAGTGGATCAAGTACTACTCCTACCGTGATGTGGTACAAGTAATCATGTTAAAGAAAATGTTGAGGGAGATTGTTAGCAAGCTTTCAAGACCTTGAGCATGAGGGTGGAGACACAAGATCGTAAGGCGACATAAAGATTCAAGGATAAAGATTCAGAGATCTCAGTAGTCAAGACAAATCAAAGCCAAGGACCACGATATTAATATTTTTTCAAAGAATATCAAGTTAAAGATCAAGATCCAAGATCACAAGCATGCAAATGGAACTTCAAAAAATTCCCAAGAATACAAGGCTCCAAGACTCAAGACGTCACAAGAAGGATCCACAATTGAATGACCACCCTTTACGGGGAGATTGTTAGCCGTATTTTTATTAAAGTGATGGTCACTAAATATTCCTAAGCCTTGTATAAGAAAAACTTAGTTTACAGGAATTTATCTAAGCTAATTAGGCCTAGGTGTCGGGTTTAATTCCATAGGTAATAGGTCTGGCCCAAAGTCAAGCCCAACAACCCAAGAAAGGTTTTATCTCTTATAACTATATAAAGCCTTCTCCAAGTGTGGAGAGGGTGTTAATTTTCATTTCTCTTCTTAACAAGTAACTATTTTTCTCTTTTGCTTCTCACTCTAGTTCTTTCTCTCTCTAAAATCTTTTTATTATTTTGTGTTTTGGTGATGAAATAATAGCATGTAACATGAAAATGATAAAAATAAACATCCACCCTCTCTTTACTTTCTCTCACTAAAATAACAATGATTCATCTTTTGTTCTTTGATCAACCAAGACCCCCCGAAAAGGTGTTTTGATCTTTGTCACAATCTATAGGCTCTATTCTATCACATCAAACATCCCATCTATACCACCTCACTCCAACTCACTTCTAACTCACATCCTTATCCTTATCATTAGAATTCAAATTTTAAATTTAAATTCTTAGGCTCCAAACCATCACATCAATGCAAACTCACATCATTCACACATTTAACCCACATATCTATTATTTGAATTTAGAATTCAATTTATCCCTCCAACATCCACACTTTCTTCTAAGCAAAGGAATATCCTTATGCATATTCTTATCTTTTTGGATATTTGTGTTTCTTATCCTAACTATTCGAACTCATTCATTTAACCATAGTTTGTTTCTAACTAATCCATTTACATGTGAAGAATACCCAAACATACCCTTTTCCCATGGTTCTTTTTTATCTCCATGAAGTTAGACAAACATCCCCAAATCTTCTAAACTACTTCACAAATGTTTTTATCAAATGGTTATTTGAGTTGGTTGACCTTGAGTATAAGAATGATGGAAATGTCAAAGCGTGAAGTACAATTGAGGGTATAACAAGAGCGGGTATTTAAAAACCGGCCAAAAACCTGAATAAAGCTAGATTGGCTTCATTCTTGCTGCTAGCCACGGCGCTGGACACAATAATTATGACCAAACGCACCACTCTTTGAAATAATATTTATACCATTTTTGTTTTTTGTTCGGCATAAATACCTCCTCTTGGCTCTTGTATTCCTCACCACTTGCAAAACATTCTTTCTCTCTTTTTTCTCTTCTCTTATCCTCTAAGTCTAACATCTCTTGTGTTCTTAATCTTCTCATTTTATCGTTTAATTATAGAACACATCTCTGAAAGAGAGACATACAAGTACCTAACCCAAACTTGTGTGTTATTAGTAGAGGGTCTTCTTTCTCATACCCTCTCTATTAGAATCGAGTCTCTGGGTTAGGTTAGGACCTAATTTAAACAATCAACTTTTCATTCAATTTGGTTTTAATGGAAGTCTTGTATCTTAGTGATCAAGCCTAGATCATTAGAGATCTAGTTAGGGTTTTGGTAAGCTTCTAATGGGAAGTTATTAGTGGTCCTAGTTGATCTTAGTGATCCTAGAGGAAAGTCGAATCACAGGTTCTTAGGGGTGGATTCCGAAGGCAGAATACCATAGTAGATAGATCTCCTGAGATTGATGCACCACTCTTGTGTGCCGCAATCGGTGGAGCATAGTTGTAAAACTATTTTGAGAACAAAGGAGGAGAATGCTCAAGACAAATGATGAGGGGTTATTTTATACACTTTTTCGGGGTCATTTAACCCCTTAAATCATGAAAATATGCCCAAAATACGTGCTTAATCGTTTCTTTTTTGTTTTTAGCATTTGGGAAGCTCTTGGAAGATATACACGTGACCTGGACTCATTCGAGGAAAAACCCAGAGACAAGATAGGCACAGCTTTTTATAACGAAAGTGTTTTCCAAGAATTGCTCACAGAGCCTGGAGACAGCGTCGCAATTTCCTAGCGACGCCGTCAGATCATTCAAGAGATGGCGTCAGAAAAATTATGACACCGTCAGAACGTAACCGCCTAAAAAAAAACCCTAGAAGATTCGGCAAAGCGACGATGTCAGAAAACTCGCGACGCCGTCGCGCCCTATTTCCTATATATACAAACTCGTTTTTATGGTTTTAGTGTGCAACTTTTTGGAGACGAACCCTAATTGTTTTAAGTCGAGTGTAGAAGCTTTTAGGGTGTTTTTAGGGTATCAAAACCCTATTGTATCAGCCTTGAACCTATGTTTTAATAGAGTGAAGTCTTCTATCTTTTATCATTTAATATGTCTATGTTTGATTGACTGGAATACTTGATCTTCTTCGCTTCCTTTTAATATGAAGGCAAGATCCAATTAGTAATTACTTATGATTGCATGAAACTTTAGTTAGTAGATCCTTTTATATTGCTTCTTGGTATGGATGTGCCTTGGCTCTAAAAAATCACCCATGGCTATAAAATATTGACATTATCCATACGTATAGGGAAATGCCTAAGTGTGTAGAAAGGATACCCATCGGTAACATAGTCTTCATACTACCTTCCCTCTAATATGGATGATCCCTTCTTAAGAGTTTTTTAATTCATGTAATGAGCTCTAGGGGACTTGTAATAGTCTTCATACTACCTTACATGTGCGTTGCCTTAACAGAATATTACATAGACTGCGGATTCGTGTAATCTGTTCATTTCTTAGGAAATACTTACACAAATAATCACAAGTTTGACAAAGCAATAGAATTAGGAGAAGTAAACTAAGAGGGAGTAATATGCATGATTAAGTAAAAGAAGTTTCGTTATATCATCTAAGAGATTCAACCAACGTAGTATTAATTAAATATTAGTTTAATTAGGTAAAACCAAAACCTACCTCTAAAACCAGAATTTTAGTTGCTTTATACAAAAATACAAAAATAATCTTCTTTCAACCCCTTAGATCTCTGTTAGATTTAGTTCGAGCCTTCACACGCTATTCCCCTAGAGGACGATAACAACCCCCGAGTCTTGCCTTACTACACCTACAACGTTTAGTACTCTGTGCCCAGAGGGATTGTAAAGACTACTTGAAAGTTTACAAGACATGCATCAATTTTTTAGTCGCCGCTAGTCGGGGATAGATAGGAATATCGAATTTCTTATTTAGGCTTAGGTCTACTCGCTTGATTCCTATCAAGTGAGATTTTAATTTCTGTCAATTAGCTTTCTTTAGTCTATCTTTTTTTGAGTCATTTGTTTTGTAAATCTTTTTCGTTGACCTCCATGGAAAACAAAAATCTGGTCCGTACCTTAGGAGACTATTCTAGACCCAGCCACAAGGGATATCAAAACACCATTGAGCTCCCCGATGGGAACAATGTGGTGCCTCTGTGATCCGACACCATCCGGTTGGTGTAAAATGGATGCTCATTCCATGGACTTTGGTTCGAGGATCCAAACCAACATCTCAAGGATTTTCTAAAACTTGTGGACTCACTTGACCTTGATGTTGCAAATAGGGAAAGGATGCGCCTGCGTCTATTTCAATTTTCCCTTCGCGATCAAGCTAGCAATTGGCTTGAACGTCTTCCAGCAGGATCCATCTCTATTTGGGAGGATCTTACTACTCATTTCCTTGCTCAATTCTTTCCATCGGGAAGGACTTCTAAACTTCAAAATGACATCTTGATATTCCAACAACATCAAGGTGAATATCTCTCTGAAGCATGGACTCGTTTCAAGGACTTACTTCAAAAAGTCCCTCATCATAGCATCGATCTTTGGTTCCAAGTCCAAATCTTTTATGACCATGTCAATCCCACCACAAGGCGAACCATCGATCAAGTGGTTGGTGGTAAGCTGCGTGACAAAAATGCCAAAGAATCCTAGGCACTATTAGAGGACCTCCCCCTCTATGACAACGAAAGTTGAAATGACTTAAGGGACCTCGCTAAACCGGTTAAGGCAATTTATTTGCCTCAAGATGTCCCGAGTACATCGGACCATCGTCTCATCGAGCTCGAAAATCAAGTCCAACACTTGATGGAAGCTCATCTTGCTCCTAAACCATCGGTTCAAGTGAACAAAATCACTTCTTTATGTGAGATTTGTAGTGGTCCACAGGACACTCAATACTGCATGGAAAAAACCCGAGCAAGCTTTTGTTGACTACGCATCCTCGCGTATAGACGAAGCTAGAGGCAACTGGTTCACTTTCAAACCCAAGCAAAACAATCTAGGCGACACCTATAATCCATCATGGAGAAGTCACTCAAACCTTAGGTGGAGACAACCTCAAAATTCTAAAAATAATTTTTTAAACCCACCTAATTGTTTTCAACCTGGTGGTTCAAGCCGCCCCTTCAATAACAACCCTCAAAATTTTAACAATCAATCAAATCTCGAAGGGTTGGTGTCTAATTTCATGGCATCTAAAGACGCTAGATTGTGTAAGTTTGAAGCCGAATTCAAACAACAACAAAGTGAGATGACCAATAAAATTGACATATTTTAAAGGCCATCAATGATTGAATGACGGGAGCACTCCCATGTGACACGGTCAAGAACCTGAAACTGAAATATTTAACTACCACCTTCTTCATTTTGTCTGACTCGTTGTCTTTCTTACCGATGGAGATCCCAAAGCTCATACCAACCCTCTCAACCAATCAATGCCATCAAAAGATTTCCAAGAGGAAACTACAATTCTCAAAAAGACCGAAAAAAAAAAAAAAATTGCAAACGTCATGGAAGGAACACCATAACCAAAAGAACACCAAAAAGCTTTAGAAGATGAAATCAAGGATTTGCATCTCAACTTACTAGTTCTTGAAGTTATAGCTCATCCTCCAATCTACAATGTAATTCTGGATAAATATGTGGAGAGTCTAGAGTTAGGCAAAAATAGGTTCGCATTCATTCAGGGCGAAATGCCTAAGAAAATAAAGGACACCCGATTATTCACCTTACCTTGTAGATCAGGGGACTCCAAGCCTTTTGATACCTTAGCTGATTTAGGGTCCTACGTGAATTTAATCCCACTATATCTCTTCAAAAAGCTAAAAATTGGATTACTAGAAGAGACCGATCATGTTTTTTTAGGTTAGCAGATGGAACTAAGTCTTTAACTAATGAAAAACCCATAGGAACCAACATTAGACTCTCCCTAGCTAGTCATTCGTATATTTTCCCCTTAGGTATAGCTGAGGATGTATTGGTTGAGATAGCCGGTTATATATACCCTGTAGATTTCGTAATCTTGGATGTTAAGGAAGATAAGAAGAAGCCTTTCATTTTAGGAACGACATTCTTAGCAATGGCTAAAGCCGAGATTAGTTTTGATAAAGAGATAATAACTCTAAAATCTGGCAAGAACAAGATAAATTTCTTTAAGATCCCCGAGTCCCTTTGTAGAGTGGAGGAAGGAACCAAGAGTGACATAGATCCCGTGGCCCCCACTACTACTGTAAGTAGGCTAATTTTAGAATGGGAGGAAAGAATCAAACTCCACCAAGAGAAGGAAATGGAGTTTAACCAATAGAGGAGTAAAGTGTTTAACGATGAACGTTCTGCATTCGTGGATGAAGGTTGTGAAGTAAGTGACGAAGGAGGAGTCACATAAGGAGTGTGACTCCGAGTCTAGCTACAAGATTCATTAAATAAACAAAAACACTTTTTGGGAGGCAGCCTAATCTTTTATTTCATGCATTTTAGGAGTGTTATATATGTTTTAATTCTTCATTGTTTATTTTTATGTTTGAATTATGTAATCATGCTTTGTTTTGTCTTTAACTTCGTCTTAATTGCAATCAAATGTATTTTACATCAAATTGTAAAGGAAATTATCTGGTTTCTAAGAACTATTTCAAACATATTAAATAAATAGTTTAGATTAATTCGCATCTTATGTGTCTGTTTAGAGTCATATGATTGTGTTAAATTGTTTTTGTGGTTTATGCGGTAATTCTCCAGGAAATAACTAATAGGATTTGTGTGCAGGAATTTTTCCAAGAAAGAAAAAAAATTATAGACCCTGGAGACGGCGTCGCCAGCCCAGCTACAGTAAAATTCGTATTTTTTGTAATTCTTGAAAACTAGTTTTGTATAAATTCCAGAATTTTTAATTTTCGTAAAACGTGCAAAAAACCACGATTACATAAACACATTCATCCTATCTTTATTGCTTTCGTAGAGTCAAAACCCTAATAGTTTCTTTGTATATTATCATTCCGCCAAATTTTATGCTAGGTATAGCTGTTTCTTGCCTTTGATTTGCAGGTTATATTTGATAAGGAGAAGCCTAGGAGTTCTTAGGAGTTTCATGTGGAAGATTCTTGGATGTCGATTTAGCAAGGATCAATTGTTTCTTCTCCATTTATTGAGCAAAATCAAGGGAGTACTAATTTCTTTTGCCCTTTTCTTTTCCCTTTATTCATTTTACGGGTTAAGAATATGGGGGGACAATGTCCAAAATAAGTGTAGGGGAAATAAAGCCTTTGAAAGTATTTTTTTTCATTTGCCTTTGCGTTGTCCTTAAAATGATGAGCAATATACTGAAACATAGCACATACGGTAAATTTTAACCTAAATTAAATTTTTTTATGGCACATACCAATGAAAACTAAGTATTATTAGCGTCTCATGGATAGGAATTATATGACTAGCACAAAAACCCTACCACTAAAAAAAAATTCCACCGCAAAAATATGAGGTTCGCCCCTAGATCTTTAGGAATTCAAGCACCCATATTTGGTGCTTACGATAGTTTTACCTTTAGCTTGCTCGAGTTAAGTAATGAGCAATCATATATGTCGCATTCATGGATTTGATCGTGCATATGTGGTTTTGTCGCTTTTTCTGGAGCATTGGTATCGGTTAAAATTATATGAGAGTGTACCAGTAGTATACTAACTTCTAGAACTTGTTTTAGTGATGCATCCCGAGATTGCTTAGTGAGATCGCATTCGTGTGATTAGAATTTGCTAAATGATAAGAGGCACTAGGATAAACCCTGTTTTAAACCTGTATTTGTTATTATGGTCACCTCGATCATATAACTATCCCCACACCTTTGCTTCACACTCATTTTTAGTGTAAGATACCCCTAGTACACCCCTCCAAGCCTATCTTTTTCGTGGTTCTCGTAATTTTCTGGTGGATTCCAGATTATTAATGAAGAGCATTGTTTACACCCTTACCAAAATGTTACACCCAAATCGCCTTAGCCTTCGTTGTATGTACTCATTTTTAGTACATTATTGTAAAATCCAGTTGATTAATTGCTTATACGTGGTTGCTAAGTCGAGTCTTTTATTAGTGTATACAGTTTTGAGATGATTGAGATTCATGGTAGTTTTTTATATCATGGAGAAATAAGAAAGAAGTCAAATTATTACTCCTATACGTGCTTAATACACTCCATGTTATTTTGATCCTTTCAATTCGGGTCATCAGATTAGTTTATGTTTATGAGTTCTAAAACTCAAGTGTAGGGGTGCTACTATAAACCCCAAGTCATGTATTATTATGTTTCAGCAGATGGCAGGGCAAAAGTGTACGGAAAAAAAAGAGAAAAAAATGTGAAAAGAAAAAAAGAGAAAAAGAAAAAAAAACGAAAAAATAGAAAAAGAGAAAAAAAAATGTACGGGCTGCCATCTTTCTTATGTTTATGTTTATGTCAGAGAAAGTGTTAGAAAAGAAAAAGAAAGAGTTTGATGTAGAGTTTTGTATATCTTAGTCCTAGTGTGATCGAGTCTTAGCTTAGCAACGCCTTCACATGTATTCTTGTATATTAATTAACTCACCACCACCCCAAATCCACCTAAATATATCCCATCCGTTTCCGTTTAACTTACACCCAAACATCACAACCCTTTAAAGACCTCTTTGATAGTAATTCCTAGGTGCTTATGCCACAACGGTGGAGGTTTGATCATTTATCAAGCTTATGGTAATTTATATGCTATGACAGGTAATCAGGGGCAGAGCCAAGATTTTTAGTTAACGGGGGATGACCGTGCTTAATGCAAAAAGTCACAATGATAAGGGGGCTCAATGTAAAAAACTAGTAGAAAAACGGCTTGATAATATAGATAAATTAATGAATAAAAATTGGTAGGTTAGGGGTGGGCTCAACGCCCACTCGTCCTCCAACTAGCTCGCCCCTACAGTAATGAGTGTTAATTTTTGTTTCCCATATTGTTATAATTCATTATACACCCGAGAGAAAGAGAGAATCCAAACACTTATTGTAAGGTGCTAGTATATAATTTTTGTGCTTTTAATTACGAGGTCTAATTGGCTGTGTCATAAATTATCTTTGAAAAGCAAGTTAAATGCCCTTGATATTGCTATTGTCTAGGTAGAAAAACCCATTTGCTTGAGGACAAGCAAATCCCAAGTGTAGGGGTATTTGATGATGTGTCATTTTATACATTTTTTGGGGTCATTTAACCCCTTAAATCATGCAAATATGCTCAAAATACATGTTTAATCGTTCCTTTTTGTATTTTTAGCACTTGGATGACATTTGGAGGAAATACACGTGACTTGGGCTCATTTGGGGAAGAAACGGACGAGATTACAACTCTACACCAAAGTCGATGAAGAAATTGCTCACAGACTGTGGAGACGGCGTCAAAAATACCGGAGACACCGTCAGATCATCAAAGAGACGGCGCCAGGATATTTGAGACGGCGTCAAGATTTAACTAACATAGTGAAACCCTAGAAGATTCGGCGAAGCAACGGCGTTAGGATTATAAAGCGACGTTGTCGCGGTCATTTTTCTATATATACAAACTCGTTTTTAGGGTTTTAAAGTGTGAAAATTTTAGGATTTGTTAGAGTACGAGTATTAGCAGTAGTTAGGTCGTTTTTAGGGTTCTCAAACCCCTTTGTAACTACCTAAACTCCATGTTTTGATAAATGAAGTTCTTTATCTTTTAATCTTTCAATATGTCTATGTGTTGTCTGATTAATTATTGTTCTTCGCTTCTCCTTAACATGCTAGGCTAGATCTTATTGTGTTTGCTTATGATTGCATGTGAATTAGTTTGTAGATCCTTTTAATATTGCTTCTTGTTAATGGGTGTGCGCGTTAGGCTCTAGAAAACTAGCTTCTTAATTGCTTGCGAAGACGTCTAAGGAAAAGTGATTGTGTAGAAAGGATTCCATCAGTAACAGTTTCATACTACCTTACCCATCTATGGTTGATCACCTTTTAAGTATTTTAATGCGCGTAATGTAGTCTTAGGGGCCTTATAATAGTCTTCATACTACCTTACTTGTGCGTTGCCTTGGACGGAAATATTAGTAGACGACGGGTTCGTGTAATTTGTTCATAGGAAATACTTGCACATCGCTTCTCTTTAACATGCTAGGCTAGATCTTATTGTGTTTACCCATATGAGTTTCCACATATTAGTTTAGATTTATTTTAGTTATTTAATTAGCTTAAAACCAAAACCCCTCTCAAACCAGATATTTTAATTGCTTTCATAAAATATATAAAGACCAAAAATAATCTTCTTTCAATCCCTTCAGACCTTAGTTACGTTTAGTTCGAGCCTTCCCAACCTATTCCCCTAGAGAAGGATAACAACCCCCCGAGTCTTACCTATACTACACTACAATGGTTAGATACACTGCCTAGAGAGTTGTAAAACTTTTTGTGAGTTTACACAATGACCGCACATCATATTCCTATTGATAGCTCGTTGACACTTTCTCACATTTCCTTTACGAATGATGCTATCTTCGTTGGTAAATGGGACTCCTTGAATATACGCACCATTGTTAACGTCTTGAAGTGTTTTTACTTGGCTTCGGGTCTGAAAATAAACTTTCATAAAAGTAAACTTATGAGAATTGACACTCGTCCAGAAGAAGTCGACGCAACAACAACAACTATGGGTTGTTCGAGTTTTACCACTCCTTTTGTTCATCTTGGAGTTAAGGTTGGAGGTGCAATGTCTAGAATAAAATCTTGGGATGACGTGGTTGCTAAAGTGTCCTCTCGCTTCAAATGGAAGCTTAAAACCTTTTCAATAGGTGGTCGACTTACTTTAATTAAATCGGTTCTAACATCCATACCTTTATACCATATGTCTATCTTTAAAGTTCCTTCAGAAGTGTTAAAGCTTTTTGAAATCGATTAGAAGAAACTTTTTAATGGAGTGGACGGGTCGAAAAGAAAAATGGCTTGGATTAGTTGGAATAAGGTCTTAGCTTACAAGAAATACGATGGTCTCGGAGTTTCTTGTTTCTATGCTCTTAATCGAGCTCTTCTCTTTAAATGGGTTTGGCCATTTTTTTTCATGGTTCTTGTCTATGGACGAGATTCATAAAAGCTATTTATGGTTAAGACGGTGCTCTTAATTCCTCAAGTTCTTTGTCTAAACGTTTTCCTTGGTTAGACATTATTCGTGAGGTGACTATTCTTCGTACAAAAGGCATTAATCATTTATATTTAATTCGCAAAAATGTGGGCAACGAGTTAAACACCTTGTTTTGGAGGATCCTTGGTTAGATGATTTGGCGTTAAAGGATAAATTTCCGAGACTTTATGCTTTGGATAACTACAAACAAATAACAGTTGTCGAAAAAATAATCATGCTACCATGGTTGATTCTTTTCGTCGACCTCCTAGAGGTGGTGCTGAGGAAGAACAACTCAGTTTTCTTTTATCCCGCATGAATGGTCTAATATTGACAAATATCCCCGACCGTTGGGTCTGGTCGTTAGAATCTACATGTGAGTTTTCTGTTATATTTGTTCGTCAGCTTATTGATGACTCGATTATTCCAAATGAGGAAGTCGCCACTAGGTGGGTTAAAGTCATGCCCATTAAGATTAATGTGTTTGCTTGGAGAGCTCAATAGGATAAGTTGCCTACTCGGTTGAATCTTTCCCTTAAAGCTATTGATATTTCGACTATTGTTTGCCCTCTTTGTCATGCCTCTATCGAATTCGGTTCTTATATTTCTTTTTTATTGTCAAATGGCTCGTCATTTATGGTATGAATCTTTTGCTTTGGTGGGAGCTCGAGACATTGTTTAATCCTATGATGATTGGCTTCTATGCTTAATTTCCTTCGGCTTTTCCAAAAGCAGCTGAAAGAGATCTTGGAAGGTGTTTGTTATGTAAAGTGGTGTTTAATTTGGCGCTTCAGGAATCAGTTGCTTTTTGGTGCTAAAAATCTGCATAGGGAGCTCTTTTTTGATGACTTGGTTCAAATTTCTTTTAATTGGTGTTCTAATCTTTGTAATTCTAAACTAAATTTGGTTATTTGGATGAAAAATCCTTGTACCCTTTACTTGTAATTCTTTTCTAGCATCTTTCTAATTTATAATAAATCCGCCGTTAAAAAAAAGTGTGACTATACATTTATGATTAAGTGAGTATGTTTGTGTGATTGTTTTGACTGCATATCACCTTATTTGTTTGATAGTTCGTTTGATGAAAAAGTTAGGGGGCGCTTGGTTCGATTAAAGGAATGGAAAAGATAATGATAATGATAATGCAAAGGAATGCAATGATTATTCCATTATATATGATGTTGCTTGGTTAAATATTAAGTACAAGTAATAAATGAAAAAAGATAATTAGAAAAATAAGATAAAAGTGGAAGTTATGGGTGGTTACATAAAGAAGAAGGGAATAAATTTTCATTACCCTCAAATTGGTGAGGAATGGTTTATTACTTAGAGCCTTAGGTACGGTAACGCCGAGCTTGGGGTTATGCCTAGCTGGCACCGGCGTTGCCGGCGTTACCATACCCGCCAAGCCAAAACTCCAACGCCATTGAGCCCCGCGTTAGCCCATCTACGCCGTCGAAACCCACTTTTCTTTTTTTTCCTTTTTTTTCGATTTATTAAAAATGGATATGTGTTTATGTTATGTTTTTAGTGTGTGTGTGTGTGTTTGTGTTTATTTGGTGTGTGTATGTGTGCGTTTTTCTGTGTGTGTGTGTGTGTGTGTGTGTGTGTGTGTGTGTGTGTGTGTGTGTGTTGTGTGATATGAATGAGGACGACTCAAAATGTAAATGGGTTATGGGGCGTTCGACTTGTTTTTGTATTGTGTATTTGTAAATAATTTATTTCTTTTAACAGATTCAACACTCTTATAATGATAATGCAAAGGAATGCAATGATTATTCCATTATATATGATGTTGCTTGGTTAAATATTAAGTGCAAGTAATAAATGAAAAAAGATAATTAAAAAAATAAGATAAAAGTGGAAGTTATGGGTGGTTACATAAAGAAGAAGGGAATAAATTTTCATTACCCTCAAATTGGTGAGGAATAGTTTATTACTTAGTATGAGGTAATGAATGATTGCATTATGTTTAACCAAGCATCATCAATGATTTCCTTTCCCATTCCTTACATCCTATAACCCCAACCAAGTACGCCCTTAATGTCGATATAGAGACGAGATGAGTTTGATCACCGTACTTATCAATTACTCCAATTTTAAAATGACCAAAAAAATAAAGGATAATAGTAATTAGAAATGCAGAAAACAAAACAAGAGTCTTAAAAAGTTAGTTTACAAAAACGTGTGTGTGTGAGTCAGCGCCACGCCACCAAGACGGTACCGTAGTTCCGCTTTGTTGGAACATGGTCACCACGTCACTATGTTCTTTTTTTTTTAATATATTTTTTTATTTCGATCTTTCCATTTTCATCATTCCAACTTTATTTATTCTACTAATTTAATCACATTCTTTCTAGTTTCTAGCTTTTGGCATTGTGTGCTTCCTACTTTACCTAAATCCGGATATCACATTATTTAATCATACTTATGAAATCTATGGATTGGTATACTATGTTGATAGATGAAGAAAGAAGGCTGTTTAACAATTAAATATTAAGCGAATTTAGTTTAGATATATGAAAACCAAGTTTATAACTAAAAAGGACATTCAAAATTGCATTGTGATTAATGTTTAATGAAACTAGTGGTATACCAAGAGGATTGGTTTAAGTATAAACTAATTTAACAAGATCGATCAAAAGTTGAAAACCATTATCACCAAAAGAAGGCTAATGAGGTTTTGACCCTTTAACAACATAATAGCTTTGTCATTAACATATAGGATGTTATTCAATTGATCACATCTATTATCATTGTCTTACCGTAAAACGTTCAGTTAATCAGTCAAAATTTCTTTTGAAAGAGTAGATCATAAGTTCAATTATCGCCTAAAGATCACTCGAACGAAAGGAGGCTAAGTACTTAAGTAAAAGTCACTCGACACCCAAGTAGCTAGTGGTGTCATGTCAAAATTTTCCAACTGATTAATTTTTTTGGAGACAACATTGGTATTGATATGAAAAATTACATAAGATGATGATTCAAACTAGAAATATAAACCATAAAAATAAATATCCTTACGCGTTTGTGTGCACGTACATGTTATTTATACATAAACTGATAGTGAAGTTGCCTTAAAATATCATAATGCCAAAAGTTCAATATAGACCCAATATTTGTCATAGACCCAATGAACCAATCCTAGCCACTCATTTTTTCATCAAAAATAAAAAACTCACTTTCCACCTCTTTTTTAAAAATAAAATATCTTACAAACGGTAAATCGTCACACGACAAAAAATACACCATCGCGACGAGTATTTTTTTATCTTTCAGTAGACGGGTGACACGATATACTTTCGAGGAACTTTTTTTCGATTTTTTTTTCAGTCACGAATTGCGAAAATCATATATGATTCGTATAACGAATCATATATGATTTATGAAATCATATATGATTTTATGAAATCATATATGATTCGTTATACGAATCATATATGATTTTCGCAATTCGTGATTGAAAAAAAAAATCAAAAAAAAGTTCCTCGAAAGTATATCGTGTCACCCGTCTACTGAAAGATAAAAAAATACTCGTCGCGATGGTGTATTTTTTGTCGTGTGACGATTTACCGTTTGTAAGATATTTTATTTTTAAAAAAGAGGTGAAAAGTAAGTTTTTTTATTTTTGATGAAAAATAGATGGTTGAGATTGATTCATTGGATCTATGACAATTAATGGGTCTATGTTGATCTTAACTGATATCATAATATAGTGATTAATAATAGGTAAAATCACTTGTAAACCTATTTTGAGTGGTTTCCCAAAATAGATTTAAGTATATTCACTAAAAGGTGGTCAACTGAATGTCTACTAGAGTTCGTTCTTATTATAACACACAAAAGATTCGACCAACACCCGACATCTCGTGCAACAATTATAAAGCATGTGTCGCTAATCCTTATATGATTGCATGCATTAGCTGTAAGAGTAAACGGTGTAACGGCGAGCGGCCTTCGCCGCGGCTGAGGTGGCAGCTCGCCGTCCCTCGTGGGCCATCGCCGCCACACCGCCCCCCCTCTTCGCCGTGTTCTTCGCCACAAAACGACTCAAGTCGAACGTTGAAAAAATTGAGCCCCCCTCCTGAAGTATCCGTTGGCAACGGATTGAAAAAAAAACAAACTTTTTTTTATCGAACCACATAGCAGGACCCAACAAAGCAGACCACGAAGCAGCACAAGAAGCTAAAACAACGAGATGTAGCGAGATGTTGAATCAACCGGTGCTGTCGAATCAATGGGGATCGACCTGGGAGAAGCAGCGAGATGTTAAATCAACCGGTGTTGTTGAATCAAAGATAAAGAATCAACGGGTATGTTGAATCAATTGAATGGGATGGAGGTAGGGGAAGATCCCTTTTTCGCCCACAGTAAAAGGTGTAAAAGGTGTAAAACAGGACAACTATTATTATTGTTATTATTATTATTTTGCAAAGATTTGGAGGCGTTTGGTCTTCAAGGTTAGTGCTACTATGATTGGTCATTCTTTGGATGGTTATTTGGATGGTCTGCAGTTTGGTGTTGGGGTTTCAGGAGGGGGTGAGACTATTCTTCATGCAGTTAATCGTTTGGTTGAGGATCGTGGGGATGATGTTGGTCTTTTGATGCTATTGGTGGACTTTCAAAATGCCTTCAATCTGGTAGACCGGACGGTTATGTTAGAGGAAGTCCGTCTGCGATGTCCTGCTATCTCTCGGTGGGTAGAGTTCTGCTACTCTAGCCCTGCCAAATTGTACTACGGAGAGCACTCCTTGTGGTCATGCCAAGGGGTGTGATGAGGTGTCATTTTATATATTTTTTCGGGGTCGTTTTACCCCCAAAATCGTGCATTTATGCCCAAAATAGGTACTTAATCGTTCCTTTTCAGGTATTTCGCATTTGGATGGCATTTGGATGATTTACACGTGACTTGGGCTCATTTGGAGAAGAAACGGACGAGATTGCTAGCTAACACCAAGACTCTTGAAGATCTGTGCTTACAGAGCGGCGTCAGAATCATACAAGACGACATCGCAGCTCATCAAGCGACGGCGTCACATGATTTTACGACGGCGTCAGCCCGCGCCGACTCAAAAGCGGATCTAGAAGATTCTTTTCACGACGGCGTCACACCTATAAAGCGACGCAGTCGCTGCGATTTTCCTATATATACAAACCGAATTTAGGTTATTTTGTGTGCAACTTTATAATAAAAATAGGGTACGAACCCTAAGTCGTTTGTCAGCTTTAGGAGGTCGTTTTAGGGCTTATAAACCCTACTATACCCATTCCGATTCATGTTTTAATCAAGTAAGATTTACTTTATCATTCAATATGTCTATGTGTAGTTTGATTTATCTTTCTTGCTTTGTTCTTAACATGCTAGGCTAAACCCTCCTTTGTATTTACTTATGATTGCATGAAACTTAGATTGTGTATCCTTTAGATGTTGCTTCTTGTGTTGGATGTGCACGTTAGGCTTTAGAAAACCAGCTTTTGTCTGTATCGCTGTTGATATGTCTAGGGAAACGTGATTGTGTAGAAAGGATACCAGCGGTAACAGTCTTCATACTACCTTACCCTTATTCTGGTTGATCCCTCTTAGGTTATTTCACGTGCATTCAATAGGAATCCTAGGGGCCTGGTAATAGTCTTCATACTACCTTGCCGGTGCGTTGCTCTAGGAGCTTATTGCGTAGGTGACGTTTTCGTGTAATTTGTCCATACTTTAGGAAATACCTACACGGACCATCACAAGGGTGACAAGGCAACAGATTTAGGAGAAGCAATTTGAGGAGTAGTGCATGATTAGGTAAATACAGCTTTCCATATCATAAAGTTTCCACCAGTAGTTTAGATTTATAATTAGTTTAATTTTAGTTAATCAAACCAACCTCTCAAACCATTGATTTTACTTGCTTTCATAAAATATAAAAAAATACAAAAAAAGAATCTTCCTTCAACCCTTAGAATTTAGTTAGACTGTGACTAGACCTTCCCAACCTATTCTCTGAGCGGAACGATAAGCAACCCCGAGTCTTGCCTATACTACACTACAACGATTAGGTGCACTGCCTAGGGAGTTGTAAAACTTCTCGCGTGGGAGCCCTCCGCTCCTGCGCATCAAGTTTTTGGCGCCGTCGCCTAGGGAATAGTTAGGTTTAGATCATAGTTTAGCTTAGTTCTACTTGCTTGAATCCTTTCAAGTAAGATTTAATTTCCGCATACTAGCTTTCTTGTAGTCTATATTTTCTTCGTGTTATCTGTTTCGTATCTCATTCTTGTCAACCACCATGGGAGATGAGAATCCTATCCGTACTCTTGGAGACTACTCCAGACCAAGCCACGAGGGCTATAGGAATACCATTGAGCTCCCCGCAGGAAACAATGTGGTACCTCTTCGATCCGACACCATCCGGTTGGTGCAAAACGGATGCTCATTCCACGGACTACTGTCCGAGGATCCAAACCAACACCTCAAGGATTTTCTTAAACTTGTTGACTCTCTTGACCTTGACGGTGAAAATAGGGAAAGAACGCGCCTGTTTTTATTTCAATTTTCCCTACGCGATCAAGCTAGCAATTAGCTTGAACGCCTTCCTGCAGGATCCATCTCCACATGGGAGGATCTTACTACCCGATTCCTTGCTCAATTCTTTCCACCGGGAAGGACAGCAAAACTTCGCAACGATATCCTGATGTTCCAACAACATCATGGAGAATCTCTATCTGAAGCATGGACTCGTTTCAAGGACTTACTCCAAAAAGTCCCTCACCATGGCATCGACCTTTAGCTCCAAGTCTAAATCTTTTATGACCATGTCAACCCCGTCACAAGACGAGCCATTGACCAATCGGCCGGTGGTAAGCTTCGTGACCTCAACCCTGAAGAATCCTAGGCAATATTATAGGACCTCGCCCTCTATGACAACGAAAGTTGGAACGACCCAAGGGATTTCGCTAAGCCGGTCAAGGCAATCACTTTGCCTCAAGATGTCTCGAGTACATCCGACCGTCGTCTAATCGAGCTCGAAAATCAAGTACAACGCTTGATGGAAGCTTACCTTGCTCCAACACAATCCAACCAAGTGAACGAAATCACCGTCCCATGTGAAACCCGCAATGGTCCTCATAACACTCGCAATTGCACGAAAGATCTTGAGGAGGCTTGTGTTAACTATGCACCTTCACAAACGAACGAAATTAGAAGCAAGGGATTCACCTCAAACCGTAGACCAAGAAACTTCAATGATGCCGTCAACACTTGGAAAGACAAACCAAACTTTAACTGGACACGTGCCTAATCATTCACTAGCCCGCAAGGTGAATCAATTTCTGTCTAGTCATCTAGTTATCAAATGAAGCTTAAAAATACATTACTCGATTTCGACTCTAACCATGAAAAAAGGTTGTCTAACCTAAGAACCCAACTAGAACAACAACAGGACGACATGATTGGCAAAATTAACCTCCTTTGGAAAACAGTCTACGAGAAACTCAATGACGCATCTCCCCTCGAAAATGCAGGAAGCTCCATGACCCCCAGAAGCATTGCAGCAATCAGCCATGATGAGAAGGAGGAACTTAGGAAGAAGGGAGTCAAAAGCCCATCAAATTACTCTCCCCAAAGTACCTCTCCCCCGCATCCATAAAAGAACTAAACAAAAACCCATCATCTACAAAACGCGTTCATTTCATCAATTCGATTGTGATCTTAAGCTCGGACAGTGACACGGAAGAAGAGGACTCCCCGTCAACCAACAAATGCAACCTCGACCTGGATGATATGAAAAATGGAAATAATAAGTTACAAGAGAAAGGCAGGGAAGAGGATGATACAGAGGATGACATGAAAGCAAGGGATAAAAAAGAAGAGAAAGGAAGCGAATTCAAGACTGAGGAAGAAGTCAAAGAAGTATTCGAAAACGAAGAAGAGGAAGAGGATGAAGAAGAAAAGGACTTTAGCCTGCCGCCAACCATGAAGGAATTGACGCATCACGAATGGCTATTAAAACATCCTCGACCCCCGTGGGTGAAGTCTAAAATAAGAGCTGATGCCCCAGACAACATAAAAATCTCCTGCATGATCGGTCACATTTTTAATAAATACGTTTACATTGACCCTGAATCCCCTGTCAACATCATGTCTAGGAATTTGTACAATAAAATCATGACATATGGACTTAAACCAAGACAGAACCCATCAAAACCCGATAAAATCTGCAATTTCGTAGAAAGGGTAAAACGTATAAAAATCTTCATAGGGAGCCTCGCCTACGAATGCGACTTCATGATACTGGAAGACACCAGTAGCGTTATTGATCCTAGACTTGGAGAAATGGTCCTCGGAAAACCCTTCATAGAAGGAACCGGCCTCACTCACAACAATGATAATGGGGCAGTCATTTTTGAGCAAAGCAACGGGAGAATCACGTTCAAGTTGCCTTACACCATGGAGACATTCAAGCATATGCGTCTATTGGGATTTAATACCGATTCCATACCCCCTTCCGCCCATGAAGAAAACTTTGGCCACAAAGAGACACACTACTACCAAAGCCTACTCATCGGGGAGGAGTACAAGCAAGACAAGGGTGACAAAAAAGGAATTAGGTATTTGATGAGGCTAGAAAAGGAAATGATGGAACATAAAGGAGAAGTCACGTAAGGACAAGTGACTTCGAGTCTAGCTACAAGACTCGTAAATAAAGAAAAGCGCTTCTTGGGAGGCAACCCAATTTATTTTCTCGCATCTTAGGAGTATCTTGTGTGTTTTATTCTTCTTAATTTGTTCTATTATGTTTGAATTATATTGTGATCATGCTTTGAATTGGTTTTAACCTCGTCTTAATCTCAATCAAAGGTATTTTGCAACCAATAAGTGTAGGGGAATTTATCCGGCTTTTGAGCCAAATTCAAACATGTTTAATAAATTGTTTAGATTAATTCGCGTCAGTATCGAGTCATATGATTGAATTGTGAATTCCCAGGTTTTATAACAACATTTATACAGGAACTAACTTATAAATCAAGTGCAGGAAATTTTTCATCAAAAAATTAAGAATCCGTTTTCACAGACTGTGGAGACGGCGTCATAAGTTATACGTGACGCCGTCACCACGACACCTGCGACGGGGTCACAAAAACCCCCGACGGCGTCGGACACCCAGTTCCTAAAGACTCAGAATTTTTAATTATTTTTGAAAACAAAACTTGCATAACATTTAATACAAGTATTATTCTGTATAAACCTGTAAAAACCTGATGATTTCTACAATTCATTCATCCTATCTATCGAGTCAAACCCTAAATTCACATTGTATATTATTAAATCGCACATTTTATGCTTGGTATAGTTTTCTTTGTCTTTGATTATAGGTTATATTTGATGAGAAGAAGCTTGGAGATTCTTAGGAAGTTCCATTAGATGATTCTTGGAGGACGATTTAACCAGTTATCGCATGTTTCTTCTCCATCATTGAGCAAACCAGGGGAGTACTAGTTTCTTTTCCCTTATTTTCTTTTCTTTTTATCTGTTTTTACGGCTCCAACTGCGAAATCACTAGCATCACACATAAGTTCAAATGGAAGATTCTAATTTGGGCTTATGATCACGGGAGCACATGTGAGTTTCTCTCTTAATAATTCGAATGCTTTTTGACATTCATCATTGAATTCAAACGGCGTGTCTTTTTCGAGCAGCTTAGTAAGAGGTCGGGCAATTTTCGAGAAATCTTTAATGAAACGTCTGTAGAAACCGACATGTCCGAGAAAACTTCTAATACCTTTAATAGTAGTTGGTGGTGGAAGTTTTGAGATTACATCGATCTTTGCTTTTCCGACT
>BQNB010034376.1:3515-51652 GCA_026074375.1 Tanacetum coccineum
TCTTGTAGCTATTTAAAGCCCTCTCCAAGTGTGGAGAGGGTGTTGCTTCTCATTTTTCTTTTGTGAAACAAGTAACCATTTTTCTTCTTTTTTACTTTCTCTCTCTAAAATCTATTTTTCTTATTTTTGTGTTTGAGGTGATGAAATGATATCCTAACAATTTTTACAAAAAATTACATTACGCGTCAAACATCAATCGAGTTCTCGTGAACCCCCTAGGTCCGCACATGATCAAAACATAATTCCTGTTAATAAATGCAGTATTTTCAATATGGTACAATGCTCGTTTTTTAACTTACCTGTTTGTTTATAAGCATGTAATATAGGATTTTAACATCCATGTACTTTGGAGTAAGACCAACACGCACATCGTTGTTGAAAGCTGCCATGCACTCGATACAATCGCCATTTGGGTTAAACATACGGATTTAGAGGGGCCTCAAGCGGAGTTGGCAAAACTGGCGGTTCAACTAGTTGGTTAACATTTCTAAACGGGTTGAATTGCCCCTCAAACAACTTATTTATTTATTTTAATAAAAACTTTATACGTTAAACATGATTTAAAAACTACATCATTGATCTAATAGCAGTATAACATTTCATAACTAAAATGAGGTTTATGAGGCTGCAAGCCTTAAAAATACACCGTGGGTAACTTAACTTGTTTGACCCGTTCATGTTTTTGATAACTTTTTTACTTGACTCATTTCACCTGTTAGGAATAAACCATAACTCATATTGATAACATTGATAAGTAGATGGGTCAAAAATTTCCACCTATGCTAGCAAGTATTGCATACACGAGTGCACTATCAATATATGCTAACTGTTCCTAAAAGATATTATATCACTATCAAAATAGTCTTTATCGATACAGAAACAACAGGGGAAACTAATAAATTACTTCGTATCTAATAGTACTTGAGAACTTCCAGAAAAAGATAGATTCGAGTACAAGCATATTTATGTTACTGAGACAGTGAATGGTTATAATTACAAAAAAAAACCATCATGGACTGTGTATAGGGGTCGTTTGGTTTGCGAATGGTTTTGGATTTGGATTCGGATTTGAATTTAAGTTTGGGTTTGAATAAAAAATTATATATAATAAATTTAAATATTATACATTATTTAAATTAATAAAATATTTAAAACTAATATTTATTATTAATAAAAGAAAAGAAAATTAAAGCAAGTGGTGTATGTGAAAAGAGGGCCCACGAATATAAAGTGATGGGGCAAATTTTTTGAAACACCGGACTTATTCCGTGGATTGCTTCATAACAAATATTAAGGTGTAAGACCAAAGATGGGGTCTTACAAATGCAAACCAAACATATGATCTTTACCATCATCCCTTGGGCTTACCCCTAACCCCGACAACCAAACACACCAGGTACCCCTTGACTTTAATAAAAAGACAAAATGGAACCCGTAAGGACCCTTAAAAAATTACTAAGGGGGTGTTGGGGATTGCGATTGCAAATAGATTATATGATTATTGAGTTTTCAAAACGTAGATAATTAGTTTTTTGTGTTTGGCAAACAAAGTTCAATAATCACTTATTTGCATTATATTGCTTCCAAAATGACGTTTTGTAGCAGCTCCTTATCCCATGCTTTTTGAAAACGTGATATTCCTTTTTTCTTTTAATTACTACTTTGCCCTTACTAATTATTTACATGTGTGTGTCAGTTTGTAGCTCCGTCCTTTTGTTTCCAATATGACCACATATACAAGTTTTTGTCTTTTTCTTATAATGTCCTTTTCATGTAATGTACTTTTCAGTAATTTTAGTACTAAATCTTTTAAATAATTAATTTTGCCAAACACTTAAAATACTGATTATCTGATTATTACGATATCAAATAGCATAATCAAATCCAAATACTATGTTTCAAATTCACGTTTCGTAACAGCTTCTTATTTGATTATTCATTTAAAAAATGCATAATCTATTTTGAATAAGCAATCCCAAACACCCCCTAACAAATATGACTCCTGTTGCACACACGGGGCACTATTCCGGATACGTAAATGTAAATGCTATTGATAAATAACATAAACAATCAAAATTGCAAAGATTATGGAGCTAGTACAAACCACACAAAAGTAAACAAAAGGGGACACCATTGGCACATGGATTATGACTTTAACAGTAAAGGAAATTATTATCAAGTAAATACGGAAATAGCAATTCAGATAGATGAAAAATGAAGCAACACATTCAATTAAAGAACCATTTTTGGTACATAGATGAAGAATGTCATGCATTTCTAAGAAAACAAATTCATAAAAAAATAGATGAGAAACTTAAACTGAAGATATGTTTATACCTCTGAACTAATAAACCCACATAAGGCCTCAAACTCTGTTAATGCCAAAGCCATTTTAGGCATATGATTTGCATCTTTATACACGTTTGGCTGCAACTTATCAAGTAACCCTGCCAAATCCTTATCCGGATGGGCCTGTATTGACAATAAGCGTCCAACTGAAAGGACCTGATACAGTAACACCACTACTAGTGGTAAGATAACACCATATGACCCAAATAAGTACACATAATCAAATTGGCGTACTAAAAGTCTAAAAGTAATAAAAAAAACCAAAATCTAACTAAAATGGGTTAAATCTAATTCGATTATGATAGAACTTGATTTAGGTTAATCACATTAACACGACAACGAAAGTTCAGATTAAAAAATGCAACAAAATATGGAAAGTTTTATTCTACACGTCTTTACCAATGACGTAATCACATTGATCCATGCTAGACGTATTAACTAATAACGTAATCACATTGATCCATCATACACGTATCCACTGATAACGTAATTGATCACGTTCCATTGCCTGTAAGTGGGTTGTATGCATCTGCCTAAACCTTATCACTTCTATTGAATTTTCAAAATTATCTTGGGAAACTTCAAGAGCACTATAAGATTACGCAGACCAATGTCACCACCATTTTTAACCATATTATGTATTACAAACAAATTATCCATCTTATGAAACTCTTTTACTTATGATTTTGATTTATTTTGTTGGAACATGGTAGTTGAATCCGCATGTTATACGATTATAAATATGTGAGCCTATTGGGGGCACATACGTTAAGACACGAAGAGTACGTTTATTAAACACTTAATATATATTTACTTATTATTAAGGGTTTAATATGCTTCACGAAATATTTTAAATAACCGTTAGTTACCGTTATATTTTATAACTAACTTAACGACTATTTAAATATGAACCGGAAGGACTAAAATTGACAAAACCCAAACTCTAAGGGGTGTTCCATTGTGGCCAGCCCATAGGAAGATCTAGAAGGGTTTTTGGGTTTAATTTTTATAATTAAGGAAAAGATATGAGGAGGTGTATTGTGATAAGGATTAGGAGGTTTCCTAGTTTATCTAGGACAAGGGTTTGGTGCCTATATAAACACCCACCCCTAGCCTCATAACTCATTCATTCACAACACACACCACAAATAAATTGTTGCTCTCTTCTCTCCCCATCATTCAACCGAAATTCCCACCTTAGGGATTTTCGGTTCTCCTTTTTCCTCACTACCAAATTTTGGTAAACCCTTTCAAGGGTTTTCGGTGATCCTTGTTCTCCTTTAGATCGACAACAATAAACCCGTATATAGGGTTTTTGGTGGTGATTAGTTCTTCTTAATTCAACAATTGCAAAACATCAATTAGGGTTTTTGGTTTTAGGGTTTTTCCTTAACCGAATTCGATGAAACCCTAATTAGGGTTTTAGATTTTCGGTGATTGCTACAAGGGTTGTTTGGTTTTCGGTTCAAGTAAATAAAGCATACACCATCGGTGTTTGGAGCTCGTGAAGTTATTACTAGCATTGTTGCGTACTTGTTCGACGTGTTGTGTGAGCAAACGTAGAGGTGGTAATTTAACCACTAATCTGTTTTCAAGATCTATTCTCGTTTATGGATTTAACTCAATAAACAAAAGGTTAGTATATTACTTATTTATTTTGTGTGTTAATCTATATGCTAAAACTAGATCCATCAACTGCGTACTCGTAGCTAATTGGTTACCTAGTTTGTTAAATTCCAACAGTGGCGTCACGAGCTAACTCGTTTTGGCATTATGGGTTACACGTTTAGTTTTAATATTCACGTCTAGTTTACACGCCTAATATTAAAACATATGCTTGATCTGCTACGTTAGTATTTTAGTTTTGTTTTACTAGTAAAATATGACAAAAATTATGCAAATCCTTGCCATAATTAATAAAATATGGTAGATCTAGATCTTGAAAATTATTAATTGTTAATATAGGTTAAAAAAGAATTAAAATTAAATTGTTAATTTAGTAGATTTGTTTCCTTTTTTATTAATGATTAATTTTGGAAAGTAAATCACACTATATATCTAAAAGATCTTGATTTTTATTTATGGTAATAAAATCTTTTATTTCTGGAAACTAGATCTTTTAAATATTTAGTCTGATGTTTGTTTCCTTTTTCCGGCCATAAGACACACTCAATCACTTCTTGTGATGAATGGGGCGATCTAGACACATAGATGGAAACCTAGTGAGGGTCTTATGGTTCTCCAATAGGGGAAAACTCGCAAGAGAACTCGAATTTTACATGTTTACTTGTTTACTAATGTAATCTTTAGTTTTAGTCTGTTTAATGTGCTTATTTGTTTACTTGATTCCTTGTTACACGCTGATTCGATAAAATAGTTTATATATATATATATATATATATATATATATAATATCAAATAGTAATAATATAGAGAGTATCCCGTTTGATATAAAAATTGCTTGAGGACAAACAATATTTTATCTCCCAGATGTCGTATCCCGACGAGAGATGAATTTGAAATCCACGAAAGTGTTTTGTTTGATGTTGGAATATCGAATATTTTTGTTTTTGGTTTTAAACTAAAAATTTAATAAAAATAAACTACATAAAAACTAGATAGCAAAGCAATTAAACAAAGAACGATATATAATAAAAGATATGCTTGCTAAGTGTATTGATTAGATCCTTAAGTGTGAATTAAACATACAATTAAGTCCCTATTGATGAACCAATATCTTTCTAACGAATTATCTTCTCACAACGTTGGCTTATATTGAAAACAACTCTTATTAAGATATCGATTACTAAATTAATGCCTAATTATTCTTACGGCTTTTGCCCGCTCGAATAACCAAAACAATAATTTAAGTAATATAAAAATTCTAACTCAATATTTTCACTTTTTTTTTATTAATCACACTTAATTCACTAAGCAATTTAACACTTAACAAGCATATGAGAAAATCTACTCGCTAAACATGGCAACTAAACGAACAATAATAAGCATAACAATAATAACAAACATATTAAGCTAATTAAGCTAAAACTACAAATTAATGAAAAAGGAAAAGGAGGAAGAACCCGATTGAAGAAAATGGAGACGAATATAAACCACCCGATCTAGTAAACTTAATTAAACACTAAAGTTTATAACTTTATTAGATTCTAAATAACTAATTAGCTAATAAAGTTTTGAGCTTTATTCACTAATTAGCTAAGTAAAAACTTAAAAAGCTTAAAACTTTAGTAGTAAAATAAGCTTAAAAGACCCATAAGCTCCTCGCCTAAGAGTTGGATAGATTTCATCAACATTAAAACAAACAAGGGTTAAGATGAACAAGATAATAATAAGCTACTAAGACAAAATAAGCTAGATTTTATTCTAAAGACAATAAGCTAATAAAAAGATGAAAACTTTAGATCTAAATCTACCCGAAACTAAGGTGTTCAATCAAGTGAACTCGGATCGGGTATATTTAAGGATTTAGATCTAAGAAAAATAAGCTAGAATTAAAAAGCAACAAACTTTATGCTAGAAAATAAGCTAAAAATATAAGATCTATTATTTTTAGATCTAATCCACCCGAAACCAAGGTGTTCAATCAAGTGAACTCGGATCGGGTATGATTAAGGATT
Organism: Tanacetum coccineum; assembly: GCA_026074375.1. Taxonomy (NCBI): domain Eukaryota; kingdom Viridiplantae; phylum Streptophyta; class Magnoliopsida; order Asterales; family Asteraceae; genus Tanacetum; species Tanacetum coccineum. The sequence goes on from BQNB010034376.1 coordinate 9,503, forward strand.
AGATCTATATATAAAAAATAAGCTTGAATAAAAATAAGCAATCGAAAATAAGCTAAAATAAGCTCACTCGAAAAGCTCTAAATCGAAAACAATATAAAATAAGCTAGTCTAAATAAGCTATGGAAGTAGCTTATTAGAATATAAGCTTAAGAGATCGGATCCAAAAATAAGCTATAAGCATGAGCTTATTTGGAAATAAGCAAAAGAAAATGAGTAGAAAAATAAGCATAAGAAATAAGCATTAAAATAATAAGCATTAATAAAAACCAACCTTAAACATCTTCATTAATAAGCTCAAAATCTTGATTACAATAAGCTAAATAAGCTATAAAAGCTTTTACAATAAGCTAAAAACTATACTACACTACTCCTAAAACTAACCTACACTACTATGAAAATAAAACTAAATTCTAACACACTACAATGAACTGCTGCGTCTTGTATATATAATCACCAAGTGGGAGGGCATTTTCGTCATTTAAAGTCTTTAACCAATCATATTTATAGATCTGAGGGTATTTTGGACTTTTCGTGTGTTTAGGAAGCTTCAAAGGAAATTGCCAATGATTGCTTCGTTTTTACGCGTCTTATGACAGCTGAATTTTTGTCCACGTGGCAGCCTGTGATTGGCTATCCACCTTGTACACCCTGAACCTCGTATTGACCCCTCTGAATTTTGAACCTCGTACTGACCCTCTGAATTCTGAACCTCGTACTGACCCCTCTGATGAACAGTACCTCGTAACCGCCACCTGGACCTGCAATTAATCTTTAGATAGCCACGTGTCACCACTTGAGTGGTGCCATGTGGCCTGTTTAATGTTCCGGCACCATCACAGGAAACACCGCCGGACCACCGGTCAACGGTGGTCAACGACGGCCAACGGCGGTCAACGGTGGCGATCAACGACGGACCACCGACGGACCCCTGGTTAACCGCCGCCGGACCATCGGTCAACCACCGCCGGACCACCGGTCAACGGCGGTTGATCGCCAGTCAACGGTCGGGTCAAACGGTGGCCACCTCTGCCACGTGGCATGCCACGTCAGCATGTAGGTCCCTTGTCAGCCTACGTGGCACTGCCACGTCAGCCGACTGGATCCCACTTGCCTATGTGGCAGCCACGTCAGCTGTTGACGTGGCGGAGGGGATATTAACCCTCCTACAGGCTCGAACTCGAGACCTTGAGGAACGAAACATAACCCAACTTAGTTTACCAACTGAGCTAGGCAGTGTTTCAATTATATTACACCATATTTAATATCATGGAATATTAACCACTTGTTTGAACCTCGCATAAACGCAAAAAAAAGTCGTCAAAGTCACCCGGAAAATTATGTTTGGCTTTGTTTCAATCCTTTGTACATGTAAGACATAAAAACACAAACAAGACATATTTGCAATAATATTATCATATTTCATGTCTTTAATCCGTATATTAGTGTTTTTCGGGTTATAAATGATGTGTGTTTTTGCACACATCAAATTCCCCCACACTAAGCCATTGCTGGTCCCACACCACAATGTAAAATAAAACACTGCGGAAATAAAATAATTAATCCATTTTAAACCTTTATGACCTCACAATCAAACAGAACAGAAAAAGGTCCATTAGAAGGTTCAAAAAATCATTTATTTGAAAGCGCCCCGTTTTAACCACATATTCAATTAAAGATAAAAAACTAAGATAAAAAATTAAATAACATTATGTAAAGTCTTAAAGAACGGGAGTTCTTCATCCTTGCATTTCAACAATTCCATACAACTAAAGTTAAAACGAAATCACAGCCAACTATAAGAGTAGATGCTAACCACTACTATAAATGCTAATTGTGTAAGTATAACTTAACTTTCGTCATTATTGCCTAAACTCCTTTAAGGATTTTATATTTAGATGATTTATTGTTGAAAAGAGATCACTTTATTTTAATTATGGCCTTATTTATAAAGGTGCCCGATTTAGACCAATAATTAGTTTGAAATCCTTTCTAAAGAGAGAAATAGTGGTAATAAGGTCCCAATTAAGGTTCTACTTCGCATGTTTAGGGGTTATCCTTTTTATTTCATCCGAAACAACTCAACTACGAGTCTAGAGACAGAGGCTTTATTTAGATAACCCCGGAGTCGAAATTTGGCTTCATTATTATTATTATTGCAACATTATTAAACCCCCCCCCCCCCGGTCCTTTTTAAAAATGCCACTCGGTATGCAAAGCCGACCATGGTTACAGGACTAGGAGTTTATTTTTGACCAGTGAGATCCTCGCACCTTTTAGCAAGGCCTGCAACTACGGCAACGAACGACCAGATTGCAACAAATTTTATCAGTCTCAATTATTATTCTTACTATGGGCTTCTTTTTTGAAGACTGCCACATCGGGATCGAACCGACCAGATACAGTAAACGTTTATTAGCCCACAGTTCTTATTATTATTATTATTACCTCCACCCTTTAAACGACTGCAACATCGGGCGTCCTAACGAAAAACCCCCAGATGCAGTGGTTTATTTCGGTTTTGGTTTATTTAATATGTATTATTTTAGCCAAATTTCAGTATGTGGTCTTTTAACAACTGCCACATCGGTATGCGAGTTCCGGACTCTTGATTCCAAAGTCTATTCCCACAAAACACTGACCATAACTTCATGTGTACCTTAATTTCACCAGAAAGGAATTCTCAAAGGGATCTAAAAAACTAAGAATGCAAAACTCAAAGCAACTTTATTTCTTAAACAAATTATATAACGTTATTAAGCTGATGGGGAGCAAAAAGCCAACAATTAAACCAATCTATGAGGCTTATAGAGATCCAATTACTCCATGCTTAGCATCTAACTTATATCTAGCTCTATCATTTTTCGTTCTTTTCAAAATTTTAAAGTTAAGCAAACGCAAAATCTCGAAAGCTAAGGGGAAAGCTAGAGTGCATACCTCGGTCAAGTCAAAAGCTACCTAGATCTACGGGCCTACTTATTCCTATATTTTTATATTTTCATCATTTTTTTTCATTATATATATATATATATATATATATATATATATATATATATATATATATATATATATATATATATATATATATATGTAACAATAAAATTTTAAAATTTTGGTCAAAATGGGGTTGCGTGGGAACACAGACAGGCACAGGTAAGATCATATTTCGGCAGAATTTCCCCCCACACTAAGAATGAAACATTGGCCTCAATGTTCAAAAATATCGGGTTTTACCCTCACACTTAGGAACGAAAAAGGCAAATGCAAAAAAATTCCAAGTGTGAAAGGGGAAACAAATATATATATATAAGATCAGGATTGAGGATTCCAAAATAAGCAGAAGATCAAAGACCGGATGATTGGAGGATTGAAAACAAGCATGGGTCTTCACGATCTTAAAGAATCCTGCAAAAAACGGTACCACACACCATAGAAAGAAGCACGCCCCCACACTTGGGCTATAAAATCACACACTTATTTATTAAGAAAATAAAAAGAAGAAAAGACACGGGTTGCCTCCCGAGAAGCGCTTGTTTTTGTGCGAGTCTCTAGCTTGACTCTCCCTATATCATCGTGATTTTAGGGACGAAACATGTGGAAGAGTAAATCTCCATCGGACTTTCATTCAAGACGTTTAGATAAACATTGAAGCACATGAAAGTTCCACTCCGATGAGATACCGCCGGCTCTAGAGAATAACAACTAAAAACGGAGATGCCGAGGTCAAAAATAGTATCTTCACTCCCGGAGGAGAGAAGAAAAGGAGATTCCACCGGATAGGTGAAATAAGGAAGAAAAATTCGGATAACATATGTGAGGGAAGGATAATGGCGATCCTCAAAGGGTAATCTCACATATGTTGGAGAAATTTTTTTGTCATGAATCCCGGGGTCGAAAATTTTGACAATACTCTTCAAATCATCTTTATCAGGTTCATCCTTTAAGCTTCTCGGGTCATGATCTAAAAATACATCGGGAGGGAGATTAGGGATAGTGTCATTTATAAGCAAACTTTCAAGATAGATTATGTCTCCCTCCGAATCATGATAACCGTTCTCAATATCCGTAGAAATATCCATATCTAGAAAAGCATCGATTTCATCAATTTTGCCTCCTGGGTCGAAACACTTATCCTCATTAGAATCGGAAAGAGGTGTGACTAGGAAAGTCGACTCATCAAGGTTGGAATCATAAGAATCCTTGCACTCGATGTCCTCTAACACCTCATCAAAAAGAGGATTTACGTCACTAGAGATGTATTCGTCATCGAATTCGAAAAGAGGGTTCGAGTAAATTTTAACATTATCTTCTGGAACGTCCTCATCGGATAGTGACTCGTCATCACTAGAGGTAAAATCGTCATTTGAATCGAAGAGAGGGTTAGAGAAAGTCACGGATTTTTCCTCAAAAACGTTAATGGGAGAGAAATCATCACACGAAGGTAAATCACAATCACTATCACTCCCGGATGTATCCTCGGACTCACTTGGGATTGGAACAAGGTCCTCAACACTAGACTTTATGAATTCGTCTGATTCCTTTTCAGGAATAGTGCTAAGTTCCTCATCCCCCGTGATGAGAGAGTCCTCGGGCTACAAAGTCAGTAAAACGGGTGTGATTGCAATAGACGAGGGAAGTTTAGAAATAATATATCTCAAAGGAATATATCTTTCCTCGTAATCATAGTCATCATCGTCATCATAGCAAAAAGATTTGAAACATTGCGAAGGATAAGTACTAAGATTAGCCACCTGCTCTAGACGCTGAAGCTCTTTCTTTTTATTAATCTCAATACTCATTCCATTGAATTTACTTTTAAGCTCATCAATCATATCTTCACATTCCCTTCTAAATCGAATATCTATTTTCTCATTATGATAATCTTTAATTTGTAAGTCATTACTTAAACTTAACATTTCATCTAAATAATGCTGCTTCAAATCCTCCATTTCTTGGAGACTTATTTTACGAGGAGGTGATTGATCGATATTAGCCGCCTGCTGTCGTTCACAAAATTCCTCAAAGATCGATGTGTAGTTTGACTATTTCTCCGGCTTTTGCCCTTCGAAACATTAAAACTACGATGTCCAAACCATTATAATCTTGCAAGAGTTGTTTAATTTTAATCTCACAATCTCTTTCATATTCATCATCAATCTTCTCACCTCGAAATCTTTTATAACTCAAATCATTCGTGATATCTTTAATTTCGTAATCAATCAACCGCTTCTCACTCATTATTTCTTCTATACTCACTTCTTCCTTTTTAAAACTCTCCTCTTTATTAATCCTCTCGATTTCAAGAAGTTGAACTGTAGAAAATTGCGGGGGTTGAATTTGGTCAAGACCGAAAGAAGTAGAATAATTGAAATTTTGGTTCATCGGTTGACACTAAAAATTTTCATGAAGAACCCCGCAATTTTCACAAGGAAATTGTTGTGGTTGACTCGGAAAATAATGTAGAGGTTGGTTAAATCCAAAGTTTTGATTGTAACAGGGACCCTGATCAAAGATGGTTGTGTTCCCTGTTTGAAAATCGTAACCCGGATAAGAATTCCCTCTACAAAATTCACACGAGTATGTCTCGTATTGGTATTGTGGAGGTTGGTTGAAGAAGTTCCGGTGTTCATATAAGAATAGGGATTGATCATAGACAAACTCATTTCCGGATCCTACACTGCTACAGGCTCGGCAGTTTTCCACATTAAACGACCTCCACAATAGGAAGCAACAAAATGGATTTTATACGAAGACATGTCGAAGAATTAAACGGATAAGAGGATAAAGAAAATAAGAATTAAATGAAGTAAGAGGATAAAGGAGAATATTTTTTAAAATTTTTTATAAAGATAATAATAATAATAAAAAAAATTTGGTATTTTTTATATTTATAAAAGAAAAGGAAAAATAAAAATAAGAAAAAAAATATTTTTGGATTTTTATATTTTTTATAAGAACGAAAATAAACTTTCCGAAGAAAGGATCTTCAAGGCTCGAACACAAACAATCCCATAAAAATCGCTACACCTCTCCCCGACAGCGGCACCATTTTGATGTAGGGTCGTTGTCACAACGCGTTTAATCAAATAAACCCTCAAATGTATAATATATATATTTTTAGAAATACATATATACGTACACGCAAGCTAAGTATCATACAAATTATTCTTAGGAAAGAATAATAAGTAATCAACACGGGTATCGTTTTCCTCGGTGAGAGGTGAATGGAAATCTACGTTCAATGATTGTCATAAAAGTTTTTGGTTTTGGTTTTAAACTATTTTTATGCTAAAAATTAAATCTACTATAAGTCTAAAGATACAAACTAAAAGATTAAACTAAATTGAATCTAAAGATATAAATGTCAAATGTGCTTGCTAAGTGACGTGAAATGTTCCTTAAGTGCGGGCTTAGGTTTAACGAATTAAAATTCTTAGAAAACAAGTTTCAAGAAATTAAATGACAAGTAAAGTAAAATGCTTTTTAAAATAAATGACAAGTATTTAAGTTGCTTAAAAGTAAATGACGGTATTTAAACTTGGGAAAATACTAATGACTATTAAATTATTTTTTTAAACCTTTTTTAAAACCCACTTAAATTCCAAATCATAATCACTTAGCAAACACAAGTTAAACAACTCGCTACACATAATGATAAATAGCAAAGCAAAATCATTTTTATACTAAAGCTACACTAATTAATTGAAAAGGTAGAAAATGAGACCGAATTGAAGAGCCGCAATTAAACGAATACCACCCGATTTATTTAGCTAAAACAAATAATTAAATTCGGTCTAGCTAAATAAATCCTTAAGCTCCGCGCCTCATGAGATGACCGGTACCAAAAGCACAAACCAAATACAAACTGTTAGCAAACTAACAGTTATATTACAATTCAAATTTGCAATTTACCATACACTGGGCCCAATCAAACAAACCAACGATACACAGTCCAACAATAAAATCACTTAAACCAAACTTAGGCCCAATATTAATATGCAGGCCCGAAATAATTAAGCATACAAAATACAAATCAGCTCAAAGCGAATTTATATTTTTTTATTTTTATTAACCATTAACAAAATACAAAATACAAAATAATTAACCTAACGTGGCACTAAATGCAATTTTACTCTAAATGAAGGCCCAAATTATATTAAACGTGGCCAAATATAAATTCTATAAACCAAATGAATGTCCAGAATAAAAACGCAAGAATTGCAATTCTAGCGTGATTTTTAAAGACTAAGAACTAAACGCACTAAACGATTTTACAATTATTAAGCATAGAGATTACAACTTCTTTAAAAACGAAACTAGAAGAGATTTATTAAACAAGATACGATCTAAACTATATAAGCTCTAATCGAAACAATAATCACATGATACTCAAATAAGCATTCAACGACTGGCAAACGATTTTATAAGCTACTAGACTTTGAACAAAAGACTTAAGCACTTTTCACACTAATATAAATGAGTTATATCAACTTAAACGAGATCTACACTAAATAAACTTTTTAATCAAAAAAAAAAAAAGAAAAGAATAAGCATTTCTAACAGCAATAACAAGCCATCACAAGAACGAAAATAAGCACTTCAAACCAGAAAATACCAATAAGCTAACAAAATTAAATCGCAACTTTCAATCAAACAAACTAAATTGATTTCTCTTTATAATCCATATAAGCTAAATGAAATGAAATAAGATAAAATGAAACTTATTCAGATCAGAATAAGCTCAGAAAGTAAGCTAAGAGAGAAATCATAAAATTCAATAAGCACTTTTAAAGAAAGCAAAAGGAATAAGCTCTTTAAACATAAACTTCATTAAGCTAGAACAAATCTTGCTACATAATCCGAATTAAACTTCAAATAAGCTTTGCAGTAAGCATAAAACTAAAAATAAGCTAAACCTACTCCTAAACTAATAAGCTAAAAAAAATAAGTTGTGAAAATTAAATCTAAATCCTAATGCCCTATAAATGAGAGGAGTGAGTTCATTTTATAGCCAAGTTGAGGGAGAAAATGTGTAAAATCGGATGCCACCTCCAGATATGATTGAACCAATCATTCCACAGGATTCCTCGTCACAACTGAAAGGTGAGTTAAACATTCTCTGCTTGGCCGCTTGATGAGACACCACGTGTCCCATATGAAAAGGCTTCTCCAACGCAATTAATGTCGACCGTTTGATTATAATGTACATTCGTCCATTTGCCATTTAGTTGAGAAAAGTATAAGCCTTGCCACGTGCTTGTCCTAGATTCGCCAAAAAAAATAGATAGTGGGGGTGCGACTGGGGCTCACGCGCCTTGTAGGATTTAATTAGAGGAAGTGAGGTTCACACCTCTTTCACAGTTTCAACTCATTTCATTTCTTGTTACAAATTGAATATAAAGACAAAGCCATGTGTAGACTTTCAATTTGCTCTCTCTCCTTCCATAGTGCAAGATCACGTGACAGTTATGATTTAATTTCCGATCTCGTGACAATGACGTCACTTTTTTATAATTATCAATTTCCTTTTTGAGACATGTTTGTTGGGCTTTTAGATAATTTGGGCTGCCCAGCCCCATAAAATGGGTTTACGGCTGGCCCATGTAAAGATCCAAGTAGGCACCCATTGGACTCGATTTCTTCGTTCTCTTTTCAATGGCATGCTTCGGGACTTTTCACGACTTCATCTTAGCTTGAGTAATAATTAGACTTGACAAAATTGAGCCCGATAATTTCTGTTTTTGCACCGTTTTCAATCCTTTTACATGCAAGACATAAAAATACCAAACAAACATATTTGCAATATAATAAAGTATATTTTAGCATTTTTAGTCCTTTTTATAGCATTTTACGGGGTACAAAAGATGTACGTTTTAGCAAATATCAGTGTATGGATTTATATGTATATGTATACGTATATGGATGATAGGAATTCGCGAGATTAGAAAATTTAGTTTAGAAGTTAGTTAGTAGATTTTAGTAATTTTAAGTTAGAGAAATAAAGTATGAAATGAATTGATTTTTCTTAGGTATTTAAAACTAATTTTATTTAGAAGGATATCTAAATAAATAAAGGTTTTATAAAAATAACAAAATTAAAGGGTTTTTGTGTAAAACAAATAAAAAAATAAAAAAAGGTTTGTTCGGAAGGAGGGGGGGACTACCAGTTTAAAGAGAAAAAAAAAGGAAAACTAATTTTAGTAAAAGTATGATTCTAATTTGGTAATTATCTAAATCTCTTTTCCTTCACTATAAATACAAACCCCTCACCCTATTTTTTTTAAAAACCGGACGAACCAAGAGCAGAGAAAAAAAGTTTTTTTTTATTCAAGATCAATTTGGTGGTTTAAGGTTTTAAGAATTAAGGATCAAGGTATATTTAAAAACACTAATTGTTTTAACTTTATTTTCAATTCATGTAACAATAAAGTGATGGATAAATTAAGGTTCATAAAAATATGTAAATTTATAATATTAAACTTAATTAGAAGTGTTTAGGGTTTAATCGAATCATATTAGAAGTATTCCGGTTAGATTGACGCTATAAAAAAAAATTTTTTTGAATTTAGGGTTAGCAGAAATTTTATTCATCTTGTTCGAAAATGTTATCTTATGATTGGTAACGAGATTTTTGATGAATCTTATGTCTATTGATAAGTTCAGCGAATCTAGTTTCCAGAAAATCTGACCTCAAAAGTTTTTAAGGTCGGGAAGTCAATCAAATGCTGGTTACACTAAATGTTGTCAGATCAGTAAATACGGGTCAGATTTAGGTCATGTTTGTGAGGGTAAAACCTATACTTAAAAATGGAATTAAGCTTAGCTCTTCTACAGTAGTTAAGTTTCATATGTCTATGGATAATCTGTGAAAATTAGCCTCTAAAAGCATGTCTAAGTAGTAGTTAGAGTGATATATTTTGGTATGCAATCAGATCCGAATTAGGACAATTTTGAAGTTTGATTTTATTGAGGTAGTTACACATGTAAGTAAATACTAGTGAATCAACATAGTAGTTTAATATACTCATAAATGAACAATGGTGATTTTTTGTTGATAATTATGAAGTCAGTTAATAATGGTTTTGGGTACGTAAAGAGACACTAAATTCCCTACAATCTGAGTTATTTTAAGTAGCTAGTTGTAAAGTGCTAGTAAGATGGTAAAGGTTGGGCATGGTGTCGGGTGACCTCATAGATGGATAATCTAAACCCTTAGACATCTAATCATAGGTGTGTTACATGTACTTGAGATTTAGTTGGTCGCGTTAACCGTGTTTATTTATTTATATAGTTGCGTGTAGAGATTTAGAAGCTGCGTTTGAGTATCCAGGTGAGTTTCATAGTCCTATTTTACTATGTTTTCTTATGATGGAAATGATGCAAAATATGTAATTAACTTAACGTTTACTTAAGTGTGCTAATCACTTTAGCTTAACCCGAAGATTCCCCAACGACTAATCGCCGGGGAAACTTGCCACCGTGGCACTACTTCTTTGACTAAAAAATGAGTGGGAACCTACCTCTTCGTTGGGTATTATTGCTAGGGATTGTTTCCCTGACGAGGTTTCCCCAGCGACAAGTTGCTAGGGAAAGCCCCGACAATTCGCCAGGGATTGCCCGATTGTTGTAGTGTAGCCTGGACCAAACTAATGTAAAGGGGGGTAGGAAGGAAGGTGGAGGTAATGTATATATTATGTGTTACATTAATAGGTGATGTAAGGAGACATTAATGATAGACCGAGGCTCATGCATCAAGTACTTGGTAAATTTCGGGAGGCGGATAAAAGACGTACTAAGACCTTAAGATATTGTGGTGTGCCATGAATGGAGAAGGATATTGCTACCTAATGTTAGAAAAAAAAACAATTGTTTGACTCGTTTACAAAGATGAATGCTGGATACATCAAAGACCTATCGTTTTATTGTAACAACTAGAGATCCCCGAGTGGAAGTAGTGATATAATAACTATGGACTTTATATACAAGGTTACCAAGAACAAGTAGTGGGTATGGAGATACATTTGGGTAATAGTTTATAGACAGACCAAAGGTATGCCCATTTTAGGGTGTACGTGAAGATTTTAAAATGGGGAATCTGGCAATACTTTACACTAATGAAATAGTTACAAAGCATGGAGTACATGTGTCGATAATCTCAGATTGTGGTGGAAGATTTACTTCGCGGCTTTGGTAGACATTGCGGAAGGCATTGAGAACACGGCTAAAACATGCGTACTACTTATCATCCTCAAACAGACGGACAAAGTGAGCCTACCATTCAAACTTTGTAGGATATGTTGAGAGCGTGTGTGATTGATTTTTTTGGTGGTAATTAGGACACTCATCTACCCTTATCTGAGTTTTCTATAATAATAGTTATCATTTGGGTGTTTGATGTACTCTATTTGAAGCGTTGTATGAAAGGAAGTGTAGGTCACATGTTCTTTAGGCAGAAATTGGAGAAATTTGGTCGATTAGATCGGAATTGGTACAAGAGACAACAAATAAGGTGATGTTGATTAAAGAAAAGCTCAAAGCGGTTAGAGATTGCCAAAAGAGCTATGTTGGCAATATGCGTAAACATTTAGAGTTGAAGTTGGTGATAAAGTGATGTTGGAAGTGTCGTCTTGGAAAGATGTAGTGCATTTTGGAAAGAAAGGTAAGTTGGCACCAAGGTATGTAGGACCATTTGAAATCCTCGAAAGGATTGGGCCTGTTGCTTAAAGGTTAAGGTTGCCTAAGGATTTGAGTGAGGTGCACGACACATTCTATGTGTTAAATTTGAAAAAGTGTTTGGCGGATGCTAACTTGCATGTGCCATTAGAAGAAATTAAGGTAGACAAAACTCTTCATTTTATTGAAGAACCTGTTGAGATTATCGATCATGAGGTTAAAAGTTTGAAGCGTAGTAGGATTCCGATAGTTAAGTCCATTGGAACTCGAAGCGAGGTCATGAGGATTTCATAAAAACAAAGTATCCACACTTGCTTGTTGAGCAAGCTATCATTGGAAGTACTAAGTAAAGTTGGACACATAGGGTTATTGGCAGACTTTAGTGCACCCTTGAATGTTCTGAGGTGGTTTGGTTAATGTTATATTTTGAATAAACTCGAAGTCGAGCTGATTCTTCAAAAACGTTGAGCTTTGTAACAACTCATAACTTAGTTCCAAGACAGTTCTTGTTTGATGAGTTACGGGGTTAGGTTATGAATGACGTTGTTACACAACTTAAGGTTTTGACGAGTTTCCTCGAAGACGGGCGATGTTCATGTAGTTAGATGTTATTTTTGCTTAGAGTTGTATGCTGCTAATGTACCCTTGTATGTGCAAGCGAAGTTGTAAGCAGTGGTTTCCCTGATCGTGAAAGTTAAATGAGATCAAAGTTTGACCCTAAATTCACACGTGGGGTAACGTGAATGACCATTGATGAAAGCTAAGTATACCCAAGTTGCATTGTTGAATGATGATGTTAACCAATAGTTTAAATCTCGGGATGAGATTTCCCTAAGGAGGGGATACTGTGACAACTGTGCTTTGAGCAGGTTAGTCAAACCGTTAGTATTGATTTGAGTTTCACTATGTGCTATGATAATTATGTGTTTATGTGATCTCATGTGAGTTGGTTACAAATCCATTGAGCGTGATCGTCTCATGGTGATTGAAATTATGGTTGCTATGGATATTTCATTATGTTCACATTTTAGTGACAATGAAATGATGGTATAATTCTATGTGTGTACGTATTTATATGTATATGTATACGTATATGGATGATAGGAATTCTCGAGATTAAAAAATTTAGTTTAGAAGTTAGTTAGTAGATTTTAGTAATTTTAAGTTAGAGAAATAAAGTATGAAACGAAATTATTTTTCTTAGGTATTTAAAACTAGTATTTATTTAGAAGAGATGTCTAAATAAAATAAAGTTTAATAAAAGATAACAAAATTAAAAAGTATTTTGTGGAAAATAATAATAAATAAGAAAATAGAAAAAAGGTTGTTCGGCCGGTTTAAGAGAAAAAAAAAGGAAAACTAATTTTAGTAAAAGTAGGATTCTAATTTGGTAATTATCTAAATCTCTTTTCCTTCACTATAAATACAAACCCCTCACCTTAATTTTTTTTAAAAACCGGTAACAACGAGAGCAGGAGGGAAAAAAAGATTTTTTTTATTTAAGATCAATTTGGTGGTTTAAGGTTTCAAGAATTAAGGATCAAGTAGGTTTAAAAACGCTAATTGTTTTTAAACTTCTTTTCAATTCCATGTAACCATAAATTGATGGATAATTAAGTACATAAAAATATGTAAATTTATAATATTATTTAAAAAAAAAACTTAATTAGAAAGTTTTAGGGTTTAATTAGAATCTATTGAAGAATTTTCGGGATTAGAGGAAACGCGATAAAATTGAATTTAGGGTTGAGCATAATTTTTAGTCATCTTGTTCGAATGTTATCTTATGATTGGTAATGAGATTTTTGATGAATCTTATGTCTATTGATATGTTCAGCGAGTCTAGTTTCCATAAAATCCGGCCTCAAAAGTCTTTAAGGTCGGGAAGTCAATCAAATATTGGTTACACTAAATGTTGCCAGATCAGTAAATACATGTCAGATTTAGGTCATGTTTGTGAGGGTAAAACCTATACTTAAAAGTGGAATTAAGCTTAGCTATTCTACAGTAATTAAGTTCCATATGTCTATGGATAATCTTGTAAAAATTAGCCTCTAAAAGCATGTCTAAGTATGGTAGTTAGAGTGATAAAATTGGTGTGGCAAATCAGATCTCCGAATCAGGACACTATTTTGAATTTGCTTTTATTTGAGTTAGTTCCATGTTAAGGTAATACTAGGGAATCACAGAGGTATTTAATATACTCATAAAATAACATGGGGTGATTTTGGTATAATTTATGAAAGGTCATTAAGTACGGGTTTTTGGGTACGTAAAAGACACTATAATTATGAGTAATTCTAATAATTGTTATAGTAACTATTGTAAAGTGTATATAAGAGGATAAGGTTGGGCATTAGGAGTCAGGGTGACCATAAAAGGTGTTAACAAACACTTAAGACACCCATCATATGTAGTGTTACATGGACTTGAGCTTTTAGCTTGGACGCGTGTAACCGTGTTTATTTATTTATATAGTTACGTGTAGAGATTTGGAAACTGCGTTTGAGTATCCAGGTGAGTTTCATAGTCCTATTTTACTATGTTTTATTGGGTTGGAAATGATGCAAAATATGTTTCAAAATGTTTTGATTCTGTGATTATATGGTTCAAGTTACACATGGACATAAAGTAGCTATAAATTTTATTTGATCTGCATGTTTTATGATGTTTGCTTGTTTCTTCGCCTACTTTGTGGGCAAGAAGTTTCGCCTACATGGTGTGGGTATGAACCTGTGTGTGTGCTATGGTACCAAGAGTCTGGGATTTAGGGATAGCATTCCTCAACATGACTAAATGTTGCATGTTATGGATCGGGGGACACGTTCCGTCCCATTTGTGGCTGCTTGTTTAGGACGAATGCATGTTAGCATGTATGATAGTCAGCTTAATTGTTCTGCCATGTTTAGTTTTTTTATAATCACAGTGATTGATTTAAATCTTGCATTGGTGTCGCAAAACCTATGACTCTTGCCAACCATTGTGTTAACGTTTTAAGCATCATTTTTAGAGAGCGTTATGAATGGTGTTTGAAGAGTAAACAAAAGTTGGCAAGAGAGACCATTAGGCTGCATTGGAATTCCCAGTTTGAATTCGTTTTGTATTTGTTGCAGTAAACTTGAATGTTAATAGGTTTGTGAGAATTCTCTTTGTTTTGATGAAACCGCGTTTATTCTTATAATACAAGATCCGTTCTTTTGTTTTCGGTATTGTCCATGACACATCGTGTCCTTTTATAATTAGTTATGCATGTAAGTGATTCCTCAATAGTGACACCCATTGAGTTGTGATGATATCCTGCGATGTTACCCGTGTTTCCGCCTTAGCGGGGTGTTGACCAACGTCCCTCATGTTACCAAATATTTGTAGACATTTTTACAACGGTATGTTACTGCTAACAGAGTAAGTATACTCATGTGCCCTTGGTCCAAATTGCTTGTGGAAAAGATCTTATTATCTCTTCTATTGCCTCAGAATTATCATAATCCAATGCTATAAGAAGGGCTTCGGTGTAATGTTCACGAATAACATTATCATCGTCAATTTCACGAACTTCTTTGCATATATATTTCAGTACCTTAAGAGCTTCATTGTGCCTCTCTTTCTCTGCTCGGAGATGCCTAATGTACGGTACTGCGGTTAATTGAATAACAAACACCTATTTAGCATAATCGTATTGCATGTTCATAACTTCTAGCTCTCGTTAAATATACACAAAGTTAAATACACGAAGTTAATAGAAGTGACTTTCGAAATCTTTAAAAAACCACTTCTTTAATGGAAAATTATATGAATTTTGTAGATCAGAAGCAATAATTAGTTAAAATTGGTGACAAATTAAATTGCAATTCCCACTGCAAGAAAAAGGGGAACAGGTGACGGACTTTTCCCCGGGGAATATGCACTAAACGACAAAAATAGATCCTACGTGGCACCAATTCTCGTAGAAAATTTAGTCAAAGTATTCTGAACTTTTCCCCGGCGACATGTCGCCGGGATAAGGTCGTTAAATTTTGACCAAATATTTCTTCGTAAAACGTGGCGGGAAATTTTCCCGTTTACTTTTCCCCGGCGACATGTCGTTGGGGATTCATTTGTTTATTTAAAAAAATATAATTAGTGTTAATTACGTTTGCGGTGACGTGGACAATATTTTCCTCAGCGACATGTCGCTGGGATACCTATTTGGACTTTTAAGTTGCGCAGTTGGGCTTCTGGTTTGGGCTTTCGTATTAGAAAATTGGGCTTCTGTTTTTTTGGACAGTTTCCTCGGCGACATGTCGCCGGGGATAGCATTTGACTTTGTTGACTTTTAATTAAACTACGTTTTAGGTTCGTTTCGGTCCGATATTCCGTATATTTTAACAAAAAATATATATACGTTTTTAAGGTGATATCGT
This sequence comes from Tanacetum coccineum, assembly GCA_026074375.1. NCBI lineage: Eukaryota > Viridiplantae > Streptophyta > Magnoliopsida > Asterales > Asteraceae > Tanacetum > Tanacetum coccineum. The sequence continues at coordinate 25,573 of BQNB010034376.1, forward strand.
TATACATAAACACATTCATATTGTTATACATAAACAGCATTCATATCATAAAAAGTTTTAAACAAAAGTCTTCACATACAATAAATAACAGACGAATTATATTGCAAATTGACAAACTACTCCAAATCATAACCTAAATACATTGCACATGACAAACACTCCAAATCAAGTTTTTTTTTCCATTTCATTTAGAACTTCGTGAAAGAGTGCAGCCGAATTAACTGTGTGTTGTTCCGTATCAATATGCATCTCCATTGTGCCTTAGGTATACTAATCTTTCAACGCAAGTGCTTGCAGTTTGAGCACTATGTCATTTTCTTGAAGGATCCTAGAGAATATTTGTCGTGTTAGAAGGTCTTAAAAGAATACTGAGGCTTTGAGTCCTGAAGAAAAGCTTGGAGGTGTTGATGTTCCTGCAAGTAACTTGGATTCGATGGAGCTCTGAAGAAACTCATCATTCACGAAGTCGGGTCTCTTTCCATAAAAAAAAATCCACATCCAAAATGTTTCGGAGGCTATTAAATAGTAAAGAAATCAATTCTTTTAACAACTAACCAGAATATTTATATATTACACAAATAAAAAACATGTGATTGTTCACCTTTGATTTTGGACATGTAATAGTAATCGTTTACCGTTAACTTTCAGTTTATACGATTGCGGAGACACATCTCCTTCTGCACACTACACGCAAAAGCTTCATGGTGGCAGACCATTTTTCATACATCTTTTGTGCTGTGATGTTTAAGAGTGTGTGATATGTTTGTGGTTGTAGATAGATCTACTGCTTTATGGGTATAAAATAGTTTTTTGGCAAGAGTTTTTGGCGGGAGTATTTGGCGGGGGTATTTGGCGGGAGTATTTGGCGGGAGTTTTTGACGGGATTTTTTGGCGGGAGTCTAATGAACACACCTTAAAAATGTATTCAAGACATAAGTCTAATGAACACACCTTAAGAGTACTTAGAATACTTGAATATACCATGAATCTAATGTGTACAACGATACCATATCGATTCATCCGTTGAACGTCTAATATATAACCATAACATATCGACTCATCCGTTGAACGTCTAATGTATAACCATACCATATCGACTCATCCGTTGAACGTCTAATGTATAACCATAACATATCGACTCATCCGTTGAACGTCTAATGTATAACCATAACATATCGACCCATCCGTTGAACCTCTAATGTATAACCATACCATATCGACTCATCCATTGAACCTCTAATGTATAACCATACCATATCGACTCACCCGTTGAACCTCAATAGATGTTAACCATGACCAATCGACTCATCTGTTGAACCCCTAATGTAATAACCATAAACCAAATCGACTCAATTGCCGTTGAACCTCCTAAAAGTAAAACCATAACATATCGACTCATCCGTTGAACCTCTAATGTATAACCATACCTTATCGACTCATCTGTTGAACCTCTAATGTATAACCATACCATATCGACTCATCCGTTGAACATCTAATGTATAACCATAACATATCGACTCATCCGTTGAACCTCTAATGTATAACCATACTATATCGACTCATCCATTGATAAAAAATACGGAGTACCTATTTATAAAAAATAATTTTAAATAATAATTATATACGAACCCGACCGTAACGAACCGAGAAAAACCGACCGAGAGCCCACCGTCAAAAAAGATCAAAGGCACCGAAAACGAACAGATTATATATTTTATAAAAAATAATTGTAAATAATAATTATATATTTTTTAAAAAATAATTTTAACTAATATATTTTTTACGAACCGACCGGAACAAACCGAGAAACCGGACCGACCCAGCCGAAACGAACCGATTATATATTTTATAAAAAAAATAGTAAAAAAAAAATATAATTTATAAAGAATAAATTGAAATAAAATATTTTTTATGACCCTGATCCGGAAACGAACTGAGAACCGACCGACCCAGCCAAACGAACCGATTAAATATAATTAAAAAAAAATTGTAAATAATAATGATATATTTTATAAAATAAATTATTTATTAAATAATATATATTTTACAACCGACCGAAACGAACCCTAGAAACCGACCGAAAACCCAGTCGAAACGAACCCCGAATATATATTTTATAAAAAAAATTGTAAATAATAATTATATATTTTATAAAAAATAATTTTAAATAATATATTTTTTACGAACTGACCGGAACGAACTGAGAAACCGGACCGACCCAGCCGAAACAAACCGATTATATATTTTATAAAAAAAATTGTAAATAACAATTATATATTTTATAAAAATAATTTTAAATAGTATATTTTTTAATTATTAATTATTAAAAACTCTAAAAAAATAAAAAATATAGTTTTGATATATTAATAAAACTTTATAATTTTTTAATAAAACTTATTAATTTTTTAATAAAACTTTCCCCGGCGACATGTCGCCAGGGAAACCATGTTTATTTTTTGCAAAAAACCCTCCAATATTTTCGTTATGGCGTCATTTTCTGCTAAACGACAAAGTTGTGGTTTTCCCCGGCGACATGTCGCTCGGGAAAGTCGCCAGGGATTGTTGGTAACATAAAGCAGATATGAATTTTCATCTTCATAACAAAAAACGTAAAAAACTTATAATCCACCACTCTTGGCGATTTTTGCAGCACCACCACCACAAATTAGACCACATAACCCACCACCTCCACCACTACCACATAACCCACCATCACAACCTCTCACCACAGCACCCACCACCACTCCACACTGTCACTAACGCGCACACGAGCACATATATACCAGCCACCACCATAATTCGAAGCCATCTAAATCATAATTCTTATACTTCTAAACCCTCTAAATCATAATTCTAATTATAATTCGTTTTTGGTAAAATAGGTTAATTATAATTCGTTTTTGATTATTGTGACAACCCGAGAATATCCGTTCAATAAGTTAGCCGTTTTCGTGTAGTAATTTGATTTTTTAAAAAGTTTCGTTAAGCTTTTCCGTTTAAACCGTAAGGTTATTTCGAATATTGTCAGAGAATACCCTGTCTCCCGTGAGCGAACCGGTGACACCAAACTTGTAGTATTTTGTCAATTAGCCACGTTTTTTATGTTTTAGAGCAAAATTTTAAAATTTCGTAATGTTCCGTGTTACCGTTACTCGTTTTGTTATATTAACGTGATCCGGAAATTTAACTTACAACTTTGTGTGCATGCCATGCTTGGAAATTAATTCATCAACTAAGCACAACAATCCTAGAAAGTGAGAAAAATATTTTTGGTCCCCCTTTTGGCCATGCTCCAACCGGTCACACACATACATGTATGCATAGGATGCCAAAATTTGAAATCATTTCACTAGACAAGCTAGCATGGTTAGAGGAAAGGACTAGTACTAGCAAGCTTGTGATTTGAGAATCTTTTGTCCCTTTGGCTCTCTTGTCTTGTTTTTGGTACACACACACACACACTAGTAGTGTGTGAAGTAAACATTGTGTATATAATCCATCTCATATTCATTTGTTCATTCATAACACACACATACTTGCATTTTGAGTTTTTCTCTTCTCCTTTGTTCCCTTAACCCACGAAAAACACCAACACCTACACAAATCCATACATTTTTCATCTTTGATCATTTACATTTGAAGATATATTGTTCGAGTTGATTGTTATTTCATCCGGGTAATTTATAAAACAACGTTTGGGTTGTTCTTAGTTTCTATTCACCTTTCGTCGTGTTTCCTTTGTAAGTCATCTTTACTTTTTCATAAATAAGTTATACTTTTGCATTCGTATGATCATTCCGAACAAGGTGTACAAAATAGATCGTTGTGAAAATCATTCTAGTTTACCTATAAAAATGGGTGGTTGAGGTTGGTGGGTTGTTTGGCAACAAGACACAAAGTTTAATAATTGTTGTTTATAAAAAAGAAGAACATAAAAAGTAGTTGTACTTTTGTGCATAAAAGTTCGTTGTGACTATTTTGATATATATATTGTTATCACTACGGCTATATCGTTTATTTAAGATTTATCGTATATTAAGTTTAAGTATTGTTCGCGAAGTGATAAAGACAGAGTTGATTGTTGTAAAGGCGTAAGTGAATGTCGAAGAGTAAGTTTAGAACGATTTGTTGCGATATTTGAGTGTTTCAAAAATAGATCGGATACTTTCAAGACAAAAAAAGATGACTTTGTAAAATGGGTATTTCACGTGTCGATGTTGATAAAAATGAAAGTCGGATATTTATTAGAAAGGTCATGCCGAAAATATCTTAAACTTGATAAAAGCTCGAAAATAACTTTTTATATCAAACTTATGATAAATATGTAGAAAAACGTAGTGCCTGAGATTTATGGTCAACATTTTAGTTATTGAGTCAACAGTGATGTGACGGGACACTAAAAAGATGAAATATACTAAAAGATGAAATACACAAAAAGAATAAAATACACTAACAGACAAAATACACAAAAAGAAGACGAAATACACTAAAGGACGAAAATAACACAAAAAGACGAATACACTAAAAACAAAATAACACAAAAAGACGGAAATGTACTAAAGTACGAAATACACAAAGAGACGAATACACCTAAAAGAAAAATACACTAAAAGACGAAATATTTTCTAAAAATTTTTTGAAGTGTCGAGACTTGTCAAAACTTTATAACTTTCGAAATACGTTTTAAAATGATACTCCGTGTTCTACCGTGCTCGGATGACAGTTCTTGTGTTTAAGCGATATTCGTTTACGCACTACTTAAACGACAACTATATTATAGGTTTGTCGCCTTGAACCGTGAGATTCATTTTCACATTGATTGATTCAATTTGATCACAACCCGTATAAGGTGAGTTCCTAGCCCCACTCATTTACTCGTTTTGACTAAATGATTTTATAACTAGGGGTGAGAAAACATTGCTTGCTTAAAACTGGACACAAGTAACTTTTGCGTGAGATATCCCTATTTTACGTGTTGCCTAAGTAGCCGATTTTTATTAGACCAACTACTATCAACTAGCCCCACTTATCATGAACCGTCAATCTGCTTGACTGTGAGGACACGGTCGAGGGATGCACGAGTGTTATAAATAGGATCTATTGGGACTAATTTAACCCTATCCGGGTGAGTAGCGCTCACTACCCACAGGGGTTCCCGATCAACGAAATATACCAATGTCGAAACTTAAGAAGGAATCATGGTTTAGTTACACTCGGGCTTGTTTCACCTACAGTATACTATGCTATAAACAATTAGCTTCGTGGTCATAAGCTTAGGCGCAACAGTAATTACCATTTTTTATGTGAAGTTGTATCTGTTATAACTGTCGCATACGTTTGATATCTTGTGGTCCACTATAACAACGTTTGAACTAAACCTATGAATTCACTCAACTTTATGTGACCGTTGTTTAACATGTTTGTTTCTCAAGTGCTTACAATGAATGCGGTGATTGACTATGTTGAATCTATTGGCCTGTACCGGTTTACCAGAGATTTTCAATGTCTTTTTAATACCGTTGTAGAACTTATTTAAGCATCCCGCATTTTAACTTTGAATCTTTTAAATTAATCGATGTAAAACTTATTATTATTATTTTAAAACTTTGCAACGGTGTTTATTTTTCAAAACGTACCCTTAGAGGTCGTTCTTTATGCTTTGTACTTGAGATGCTCAATAAAGTCACGCCTCCGGACACGTATTCCGTCCAGGCCCCGTCTGGGGGTGTGACAGATTGGTATCAAGAGCCAAGGTTATAGAGAACCAGGTAGTATAAATTAGGTCTGGACTATACCCAGTATGTGATCCTACATGATTACGTGCCTTACGTGACCTTACATAGTACGTATACATAACTAAGTACTACGTAAATAATACATACGTATTAAATACTAAGTATATCTAATATTTCTAAGTATTTCTTATCTCATCCTATCATGACGTGCTCGATGACTCATCCGTATGTCTTTTTGCAATCATCCATTACCCAATTCACCCATTTAATATTTTTGCATCATGCATGGTTGATATAAAGATGATTTATATGAACTTTGCTTGTGCAGGTTATGGCTATTTTAGTTATCTCGATTTCTTCAGATTCATTAGAGGATAGCGTGGGGACACCTGCTGGACGAGTGATCTTGTTCGGTACTATCCCTACTACTATTCCTGACACCACACCAGTGATTACTCCACCTGCTACTCAGACTGACACACCAGTGATACCCACAGAGACACCTATCATAACACCTACTATACCATCATCCCCAGACTATACACCAGCTTCTCCTAATTACTCACCTGCACTGATTCAAGTCTATCCATGCTTAGGAATCCATCATCAGACCATATACCACCATTACCAGCTACCTCACCATTTTTATCATCGGATGATGACACCACAGACAGTGATACACCAGATACACCACTAACACCTACCCATGGTACACCTTTCACTGAGTTTACTGGCTTCTTACCCAAAGATCACCTATCAATACCTCCGTCGTCGGTGATTAATTCCTATCACCTAGACAGCCTATTCCTCATGGTCGACCGTACCGCTACCATCTTAATGGGCCGGTACACATGATGACTGCGAGGAAGAGGGTTGGGTCGTTACCCGAATGATCTTCTTAGTCATTTCACAGTTAAGTGTCGGGGCTAGTGACTCGACCACCCCAAACCTGGTCAATCAGACGGTGATAGACACACTTGTTCGTAGAGTGTCCCCCGAACGGTGCGTCCATGTCCGGTGCGGTAACTGTCGTTTCTAAGAAAATGCCGACTTAACGTGGATTGGGTCTTGCCAATTGCTTATGCGGATCGAGCTCGTAGTGTATCCTCCATAAGTCGATATAGTCCGTCTCACTCACATTGCGATAACACAATGAACTTGTTTACATAGGTGGTGTATCCAATACTTTAGCGTAGGTTATGTGTCTAAACGTGTTCGAGGAGTTCAACAAACTAATCAAATGGGATAGCAAAACAAATAATTAAAATGAAGACCAAATAAAATGAAATACAAAATACAAAGTATCCGCGATGTGAATGTAGGTACGGATTAAATGTTATGAGAATCTTTAATGAAAGGATATAGATAAGAAAACATACGAAAATGAGAACTAATGAGTTGTACGAATGATCAAAGAAGTACATATCGAGTAGTATTACCCATCAAGATCAAAGAATGAAATAATAAATGTGAACGAAGGAACGAAGAAGAGTACAAATCATCAAGGAGTAGTTGTACAATGTAAAGAGCGGTGTCTATTTTTTATATAACAATTTATTATTCGGGTACAATGATTTATGATGCAAAGAAATTGCTAGAGTGAGAGATGAAAGTATTTATGAAAAATAAGTAATGATCATTGATCAATGCAAACGAAAGGGTTACCGAACCAAATTTCATGAAAAGGAGAATCTAAATCAATATGAACAAAATTTCACAAAGATAAAAATGAAATTTATTTAAAACAAAAAAATCACTTTATAAGCATTATAAATGATTTTTAAAGTATCCAAAATTAACAAAACAATATATCATAAATATCAGATATATCTTCAAAAAGTGTAACAATCAAAGGAACTGAAACGTAAAGGATTTACAATCAACAAAATAAATGCAGAGATTACATTTGTTCTAATTAGATCATGAACCCAGAAGGCTATAAGAGAGCATTTGTACCGATTATTCATCCACTGCGAGACCAAAAACGAAAATATAAATAGGTCATATCCTCAAAGAAACAAATAGAGTGGATGCTAAACGAGATAGGTGAATTAATTATACAAGCAATTAATTATTAAAGAGAGTTAATATCAAATGGCTAAAACAATCACATATTAATAAAATGGTATACCAAGGATGTTAAAATAGGTTAAGTGAAATTAATTGTACAAGCAATTAATTATTAAAGGGAGTGGAAATATTCGTACCATAAAGCGATCAAGAGGTTTCAAAGAATTTTTTTTTAAAAAAATGTCATCATTAGCTATGATGTTTGAGATTTTCTCTTTGGAGTGGGGGTTGTTGGTTGAGTCGTTCCTAATGACGTTCTAGTCAGAAAGCGTGACCTTCATTAGCATGGTCTGTCTCAAGGGTCTTTTATGCGTGATTCGTTCTCAGCGTCTCGGATCTCATTCCGCTCTTGGCAAAAGTGCATGTCAGCAATACTGTTTGGTTATACTCGATGCGATATCTGCAAAACAAAGAGATGTCTATCTGACGATATAATTTATTCAAATCAAAGAAGTAAAGATGAATGAATATTGAGACGTTAATGAGCCGGTTTTCAAAAGTTAGGTGTTCCAAACGGTACGTTTACGAATAAAAGTTACTATTTAGGTCGCATCCCCATTAGTCCGGCAATTTTCTATGGTGGTGAGATACGTGACCACGTATGCGTTTTCAGAAGTTCAAGCCCGAGTGTTCAAACTCGGTGTCGTATAGAAAAAAAACGTAGGGCCGGCATACTGTGACAGGTCTCAAAGTTATGTAGAACGTATTATTTAAACTCATGACATGCTTTAAAAGACCATCTATTACTCAACGATGTTTATAGAAAAAAACAGGCCATTGTTCAACTCACAATGTCTTAGAAAAGTTTAGGGACCATTATGTCACGCACAATGTCTTAGGAAAGTTTAGTATTTATATATACAGATTCTATATAAACAGGTGGGGAAAATATACGTAAGGAAAACGTAACCACAGAGAAAAAAAAAATTAAACACAAGACATACGTAAGCTCATAGAAAAATAGGGCTCAAGGACAAAAATAAACGCAACGCAACATAGACGTAGGGAAAGATAAACGCAGGGCAGAGATAAACCCATAACATGCGCTCAGGCAAAATGGTACTCACGTATACACCATAGAAAAAGCACGTATAAGAGATACGTAAATGCACATAAGGATCACATACTAGTTATAGACTAGACCTAATATGTTACCTGGTTCTCTATAACCTGGTTCTGATACCAATCTTTTACACCCTCAAACGGGGCCTGGACGGATACGTGTCTGAGGGCGTGACGTTATAATATACATCACTCAAGATCAAGGGAACGACCACTAATGGACGTTTTGAAAATCATAACTCGTTTTATTTATTAAAAATGGATAAGTCTTACAATATTTGAAATGAAATTGAACAAAGGTAAACGAAAGCATAATTAAGAGTTATCAAAAAGGACAACGAAATGAATGAAAATAAAGTCATGAAATATGATAACGAATTGCACTAGACTCCACATAGCACATCAGAGAAGGTCCAAAGCTAAGCACTCTAAAAACATGCTTAAACATCAACATAAAGTTGTGGTAATTCAAATAGTTTTAAGTAAAGCATTTGCGTGAATAAAAAACGTTTAGTGAATACGGGTTCACTTACAGTATTATGAAAAGTATTTAGCAATTTGAAACGTTTAACGAAAGCAGTGTGGACCACAAGTTATAAAACGTATGTGGCAATTATAACAGATACAACTTCACATAAAAGGTATTTACGTTGCACTAAGCTCATGACACCAGCTCAATCACTTTGCATATAATATCCAATTGAAATATCCTGCCCTACAAGTATTGTGATCGAGATTTTCTTCCCTACAGATATCTGACCAAGATCACCTAACGAAGTTCGACATGATATACGTCCGTTGGCCTGTACAGTCCGTCAAGTACCCGACCAGTAAGAATTACCAAACCCGGACGTGGATGATTAGTCCTAATAGATCTATTTATAACACTCGCGCTCACTTAACAATCCAACTGATCATAAGTAACTAACGGTTCATGATAACTCAGGCATACAAGTTTCAATACTACTTAGGCAACACGTAAATAGGGAAAATCTCACGTAAAGTACTTGTGTCCAAAGTAAAAGTAACCAACGTATTTCAAAAGAAAGGCTTTAAGTAATTTCATCCATAAGTAAAACAAAGTGTGATATCAATCATGTAACCGAGTTTGCAAACGAACATTTATAAAAATTTGAAATCATTTGAGTAAACAAGTTTATAAATGAGCATGTTCTCACCCCAAAAGTTATAAGGTAAATATAAAACAAGTAAAACGTAAGGCTATGAACTCCCCTTAAGCAAACGATGAGATAGTAAATCAACGAAGAGGGTAAAGGGGTAAAGTAACCGAACGAATCTAACCGCGACCTAATTATAAGACGCGGTTTAGAACGAGAAATAAATAACAAAACATTGTATAAGACGCTTATAAAAGAGATAGACATCCATATGTGTTTGTGCTTTAGTTTATTTAACAAAAACGTGTCTTTACCAACTCATTAGGTTTATATAAACGTTATGCCATTCTTACAAAAAGTTACCATTTTTAGAAAGTTACTATTTTAGGAAAGTTTTTAGTTTCGGGATGTTAATATCGTCCCTTATATTTTTCAAGTCCATAATTCCATAAACGCACTAACGAAACCTAAATGCCTACTTTTTATTTTTATTTCGCTAATTCGTACTAACTTACTATTTTTAGTAACGTTTAACGTATCCCTTTATCATTCTTAAAAAACTCATAACCCTTCGTAGTAAGATCAAATCACTACATTAATATTTTCTAAGGCTTTCAAAACCAAAACGGACCTAACCCGCTTGAAAACGTTTTAATATATAAAATTATATGTCCGAAAATAACTTGACGAAAATTAGGTCTATCTCACTCATAAAGCATTTTTAATACAATTTTCGCAACTTTGGAAAGGTAACGTCATTTTAGGCCATGTTTTTGTTTTACACTTTGGCCGAAACGGACTTGAAAGGGGTCAAAATGGTCATTTTTGTTTCTGATCTGATCGTATTAAAATTGTTTTGCCGAAAAATGTTTCAAGTTTCATTTGAGCGTAACTCGGTCGTTTAAGTCTGATTTTAGTGTTCGATATATGAAAAACTATCTATACGAAACGAGTTATCCGAAATCTACCTTCTTGACTAATGCATCGCATCTCAACAATAATAAACAAAAGATTTATTTTCTTTTATTTTCAAAGATCACAAACACATAATTAGCCTTGTTTTTTAATAGAGATTCTATAGAACCAATAAAGAAATCACAAGATCGGACATTGAAATACTTTCAGAAGAGAGAAATCAAGATGAACACATTAGATCTAATTAGAAAACCTTTGATCTTAAAACCCAATAACAAATCTTGCAAAACCCACTTGATAAACCAAAACCCTAACTTTTAATCCTTGCAATATCCCTTAAAATCAATGATCAAACCCTCGGAACACCCTTATATATGGATAGAAATGAGATTGGAATGGATAAATCTTGCTTGAAATCAAAACTATGGAAGTGTTTATGTGTGTGCTGTGAATCGTGGGCAAGGGAGAGATAAGAGAGAAGAGAGAAATTTTGTGAGGCTTCTAGTGAGAATGAATGACCTAAAATGAGTTAAGGAAGTATATATAGGCCAAAAGGTTTAGGGTTTAAGGGCTTAACATGAACCATGGCTAGGTGAAAAGTTGAACTATCCACCCTTGTGGACTCCTTGGTTCGAACGACATCAAGAGGAGGGGGAACCAAAGTCACTTTTCTAGCCATTTGGAAATAAAAGAAAAGCATAATTTGAATGGTTAGTGGAGTTGTGGTCTAAGATTCCTAGCATTTGCAAGAGAGTGTAAGTAAATGTTAGTGCATAGGAGGTTAAGGACAAGAGTGTCACTATCTTGCATGCGTGTGTTAAAAGTTAAATTAAAGGTGAAAGATTCCTCCTTATTTAATTAGATGTGTGTGTGTGCGCATGTGAATTGAGTAGAGGGGGAGGTTTATCCACGAAATTTTGGGCTTCGAAACCTGAGATATACGATAACTAGAGTTTAAGTGAAAATATTACGGGTTTTCGGGGTTCCGTTTGATCAAAACGCGAAAAACGTAATTTGTACGCGAAAACGTAAAAATTGTAACCGGAAGTGTACGTAAACCACGTAACATTTTGAAATGATAAATAATGCATATAACACGTTGACTAATCCAAGTCCGAAGTCGGAACACATCCGATGACATTTTTTAGATTTACGCGGGACAACTTCCTGGTTTTACGTCAAACTCAAACGAAACGTATAAAAGTTAAAATAATGATCGGAATAGTTTAAAATATTGACCTGAAATTTACGGGATGTGACATCCCTTCCCCGTTAGAAAAGGTTTGTCCTCAAAGCTTAAGACGTGGCATCAGATGTAGATTTAGATTTAGCGGTCTTCGCGTTCCCAAGTGAATTCAGAGAATCGCCTTGGTTCCTAAGCACCTTGACAACGGGGATAAGATTGCTTCAACGCTTATTCAGGTCCATGATCTCGACCGGTTCCTTAATAAAGTTAAGCTTGTCGTCAATATGAATTTCGTCTAATGGAATAGCAAGCGGTTTGTCGGCGTAACACTTCTTCAAATGATACGTGTAAAAGTTTCTTATGAAACTGGCTAATTGATTGGGGAGTTCAAGATGTAAGCAATGTTTACATAGCAAGTTACTTGAAAGGTCCAATATAACGAGGGGGTTTAACTTTTCGCATTATGCCGAAACGTATCACTCCTTTCACAGAGTTACCTCAACTTGAAATTCTAGGGTTTGGGGTTTACGTCAAGCATAATTCTTGTTGATGATCACGATTACCAAATCGTTGTGTAACAGGATTGTGAAATTTGGCAGGTGCGATGAAATCTATGTACTATATTTTCAGCCATTTCAATAGGTATTTCTGGTTTGTTGTACCATTTTAAACCAAATGGCTTCTTGATTAATTTTCGTCCCTCATCTTAAACACGTTCAAGCACTTATGTGATACAGGTGGTGGTACTTGCGTTTAGTTACTCATACTTTCTCCATTAAATACCGAACTTAAATGACCAAAAACGTACCAAAAATACATTGTATTTGTATGTTTTCACTTATTTTGTGCAGGAAATGGATATCCGACAAAAGGACGAAAAATAAAGAAAAAACGGGCAAAACCAGGCACGGAATGGAAAAGCATGGAAAAGCCAAAGTCAAAGTCAACCCGGAAAAAGTCAATAGTCAAAACCGAAGCCGACTTAGAAGAATACTCAATGGGTCAAACCTGAACCCATTTAATGGGCCGGGAAAGCCCATTTGTATATTTTTTGAAGACTTTGAAGCCCAATCCGAATTTAAAAAGCCCATCTCAAAGAAATAGGCCCATAACCTATCAAAAAGCCCAATATAAACTCCAGGGACTAATTCTGCCCAAGTCCCAAAATTATTTCATAAGAAAAATGGTGGGAATAATTTTTATACATATAAGGGACTGAACCTGCCAATCCTTTAAAGTTGTACACCAAAGGACTGATTTTGCAAGAGATACATATATGATGAAGGGTTGTTTCTGCCACTTTCCCAAAATTGTTACACTATAAGGATTTAATTTTCAAAACCCTTATAACATTTGCTGGCAATCCAAAGTACCTCAATTCGATCAATGGTTGAGATCAATTTGAGTGGGCAACAAGAAAAATGAAGGGTTCAGATTGGTTTGTGTTTTTACACACACAACAAGCACAAAGAGCTATTTCGTCTCTACAAAGAAGCACACAAGGGAAGACAGAGAGAGAAGAGGCCAAGACCAAAACCCTAGCTCGTTTTCTATAAAAGCTTTTGTAAGCCCTTGAGGCAAAGTGTTAGAGTTTTTAGAGAGTAGTTTTTTAGCCTAGTTCAGTTTTAAAGTTTTTAAGTAGTTCAATTTTTATGTACTTGTATTTTTAAGATCAATGAGAATTCAGTTTATATTACAAATCGTGTTCTAAGCTTTTATCTTAACTTGTGTCTCTTTTGAAAGTCATATAAGCTCTTAATATAAGCCACTTTTAATCTGATCTAAAAAAAATACAAGAAAAACTAAAAAAAAGAGTGCTGAATTATAAGCTAAATGATGGATTGAGAAATCATGGAAGGCTCATTTGTGTTTCTTAGTTTAGATATTTTTTATGCTAAGGGTTAGGATTAGAGCTTATTAGGTTCATTTACTCTGTGTTGTGCAAGGAGTTAAGGTACCGACTTTTCTAATTTTGTTTTTGCTACTGTTAGCTAGATTTTTTGTGCGTTTTCATGTGCGTCTGGAGTGAAGGTGCGTGCCCCCGTGCATTATATTTGATTTTGTTTTAGTATTTCTCCCTTCACTCCCTTCACTCTTCTATTTCTTATCTTGAACGGATTCCGTGTTCTTATTTATGTTGTTTAATGATTTTAGCTTTTGTTTAGCTTAAAGTGAAATACTGCCTTAATAGCTTATTTCTACTTATGTTTTAGATTACTAAGTGGCTTATTTCTTTTGCTTTTTACCTTTTATTTGCTTATTATATGCATATTTAATAGTTGTCTTTTAAATTTATTGCTTTAATTGTCTTAATAGTGTAAAATCAAGTTGATCTAAAATCTAAAAGGGGTGTTGGTTAACCCAAAAATGGCGTTCCAAAAATGGCATATGTCATGGGGGTGCCACTTGACAACTTTGGCTAACTATTTGAGCCAATTAGGTTGATTTCTAATAGGTGTTTTAAGTTCAAAAAAAGTGTTTTCAGTTTTTTCTCTAGTTTTCTTAAGTCATGTTAGTATTAAAAAGGTTCAAAAGTATTTGCTTAAGCTTTAGAAAACCGAGTTGTAGTTCAAAGTGTGTTATTTATGAGTTGTCACATATCAATTTGGTCAAGTCCATTTGTTGTCACTTGTGTCTTCTTTAAATCTGTCAAACAAAGTTTTATGAATTTCAAAAGGTCAAAAATGCCCATTCTCAAGTGCACTTATCAGATTGCTTAATCTGTTTTTAGACCTTGAATCTTTGTGCACAAGTTCATTTTAAGCTACTTTTAATCTGTTTACAATTTATTTTTCATTTTGAGCTTATTTGACAGCTTATTTTGAGCTGTCAAATTAAGCCCGTTTTTTTAGTTCATTTCCCCTGGTGATAGGGGCTTATTTCATGCCCCCACTTTTTGGGTCTTATTTGTATCTTAAGCCCTTAGTTCTTTTAGCTTTTTAGATTGCCCTTTAGGTCCAGCTATAAGCCCACCAGTCAATCCTTAGGACCCCCTTTTGGTGCTGATTTTTTAAGCCCAAAATGTTCCCTGGCTTTCTGTCTTTCAGCATCTTGCTATATAGCTTATTTGATTTTTAGCTTTATCTGCTGTTTTATCTAGTTATTATCTATGCATAGGGCTTATTAGGTGAGGGTAGCAGTCTCTTTGTTATCTTTCAGTTTTCCTTAGTCCTTATTAGGTCTTAAGCCCTCTTATTAGCTTTTCTTAAGTCCTTGTGCCTTAAAGCTCAATTAAGCTAGCTGTTTTTTTTACTTGCAATTTTCTGCTTATTTATCAAGCTTATTTCTGTCTTAGATTAGTTTTTAGTGCTTTTCAAAATTTAATTAGCCTCTTTAAGTTTTAAGCTTAGTGATTAAACTTTTTGTTCCAAAATTAGTAGTGGGGTGTAAGTTCTATAAAAGTTTAAAGGTTTTGTCAGAATAAGCTGTTTAACAGCTTATTTCTTTTAGATTTCAAAAAGTGTTTTTATAAAAGTTGATAAGCATGGGCTTATCAACGTTTTTACTTTTCAAAGGTTTTAAAAAAAGGGATAGGGAACCCGGGTGAGCAAGACTCGAACCCGGGTCTCAACCCTCATCAACCCCCCCCCTCTTTTCTACAAACCCCTACCGCTGTGCCCTTAGGACTTCTTCGTTAGAAGCCCAAGTGGTTATTTATTTAACACATTTTGATCATAAGTCTTTCAAACCTTGTGGCTTATTCCTGGACTTATTTATAGGACTGTGGGATTTCAAGTTAGTATTTTTCCTAGGATAGTCATAGCTTAATCTATTTTTCTGTATTTTTTCGTAATTTTTACTGTTCATTTACTAATTTTTATAATTTATTTTCTTTTAAACTGTTTTTAATTCATAAAAAATAAATAAAAAGTCAAAAAAATATTTTTCTTTTTTACAAAATTTTCTTTTATCATCTTTTACTTAGGAAAAATGTAAAAACGTTTGTAGGGTCATTTTTGCAAAACGACTTTTAAAGAAAGGGATTTACCCCGTTTTTGTTTTTTCATTTTAGAAGCTTCGTTTTAACTCGTTTTCGGTTAGTCTTTTTCATTACCTTCATTATTTGTCCCCTTAGAGTTAGATTAGAAAGTAAAATTTCTTTGTAGGGTTAATTTTTAGATTTTAAGTTTTGCGACCCCTTGTTCGGGATTCCTGCTCTCGTTTTTAAGTTAAATTTCATAATTTTTAGGTTTTTCTCAATCGTTTTGCTTATTATTGATTAATTTAGCTTTCTACACTTCCAAATCATTAATCTCATTCAAACTCCAATTTTCCGACTGTATCGATTCTCTAGCACAACCTCGCTGGGGATAAACGACCCGGGGATATTCTATACTACTTCTCGGTTTCATTGATTATTTTTTAGATTATACTGATTATATATATTTTATTATATATTATATATATAAGATGTCTTGTTTAACTTCAATCATTTACCCTTGGTGTTATATTGTCCTCTATTTAATGATGTGTCGAATATTTCATATTCCCAAAGTGATTTTCCCACGCATTTTATGTGTTCCTAAAGTGATATAACATTATGGTTGTATTCCATTTTAGTAATAATTCTGGCAACAACTTCAAAAGTGATAACATATCGGCGATGATGTCGCAAACTCGCAGCACACGTGGTCGAGAAAACCCTGCACAACCACATCTGGTCTTTACAAATGACAACCTTCTGACTGAAATATTAATCCAATTACCTATTCTCTGTACTCATCTCTTTACAACCGTATCAAAACAATGGCTACAAATTCTCACTTCCCCTGATTTCACCGATAGACGCAGGAAAATCCCTAACCTTGATCCTTTTTCTGGTATTTTTGCTAATCATCGTAGAAGGTTATTTAATTATGAGTTTGTGTCATTAGATCCCAGACTGGAGTCAAGAAAATCGGCTATGGATAACTCATTCACTCTTGGCTCCAATGAGGAAGATTATAATGTTAACATCTTGCAATCTTGCAATGGTTTGCTTCTGTGTAGTGGTTAGGGGTCACCTGCTTTTTATTACGTATATAATCCATCCACTAATCTGTTTAAAAGGCTTCCGCAACCAAAAAACTCGCATGATGATTCAATTCTTCACGCAACTGGTGTATTGAGAATGGCCTTTGATCCTACAAAATCACGTGACTACAAAGTGGTGCAACTTTTTGCATGCCTACATGCTGAACTTGAAATTCAAGTTTACTCTTCAGAGACAGGCAATTAGAGCCTGTGCAGGGACTGGGTAAGCTACTATAATTTTTGTCATTTTGCTACTTCAATATATTGGAATGATGCCTTCTATTAGCTAGAAACTGAGAATATGCAGCTCACCCTTTATAAATTCCACATTGATGACCATGACCATACAATTATAACAACCTTAGAAATCCCTAATGGGTTGCATCAGGGAAGTAACTTCTTACAGTCTTTGGCGGTAAAGAAGGTAGTTATGATCCAATGTTCATACAAATAGATATACCTGCCATTTTTCATCTGCAAAGGAGATTGTTTGAGTCGGGTGGGTGTTTGCTTCTTGTATCTAGAGATGATATTGACTCTAAAGAGTTTACTATATACGAGATGGTGAAAGGGTGTCTTGTGTAGACAGTTAGGTACGTTGTTAATACCGATGAATTTATGACTCCACTTCCCGATCGATGGTCGATTTGGTCCACTGTGTAGAGTATTAGTTTGGGAGAAAGGGAAGAGGATTCTTTTTTGGTAATCAATATATCTGGAAAGGTTGTAAAATACAACATCATATCAAAGACTATCAATCAGATCTTTGATATTGGTTCAAATGAAATGGATGATGAATATAAGTTGTTTCGAGCTTTTAAAGTTGCTCATTACCCTTATGAGTTCATTCCGTCTTTTGCAAGTGTTTGAGGAATAAAGCTTTGTCAAATGTTTGTTACAATTTGCTATTACAATTACTCCATTACGTATTGACGGGTCTGTCTAATGCCTAACTCATTTAGTTACCAATGTATGAATTAGTTACCTTTTTGGTTGTTTGATCATACCTTCAATGGTAGGCGATGTAACACTTTATGTTTAAAAATTCAAGTTTTTGCTCGTGTATCTTATGTCTACTTTAATAATGTTGCTTGAAGTGTTGTGCTACTATGTTTTGATAAGTTTGACTTTTACACGTCCAATTTGAGTGGTGTCCAGTATAATATCAGTTTCAATACTACAACTCAAACTATCCAAAGTTGTGTTTGATTTAAGGGACCAACGGTGACAGTTTAAACTATCCAAAGATAGTTAAGGGTGTGTTTGTTTATTGCCTAAAAATACTTGCATTCTAAATTTCGTCCCTGCACCGTAATCCCTATTTAATGAAGAGTCAGACTGGTGTGTTCCCAAAGTGATATAACACACTATTTGTATTCCATTTTAGTAATAATTCTGGCAACAGCTTCAAAAATCATAACATATCGGCGATGATGTCGCAAACTCGCATCACACGTGGATAACATTTGTCCCATAATTGCATCACCATGAAAAACTTGAATGTATAGACTCCAATGCACTTCAAGTAAGCCAAGTATATATATCACCTGAGAAAAACATGCTTAAAAAGGTCAACATAAAGTTGGTGAGTTCATAGGTTAGTTTAAATATGAATGTAAGTTTTAATTGAATGTATTTGTCCACTGTGTCATCACAGTACCATGTAAAAATCCCAAAGATTTATAAAGAATGCACAACACATTTTATGTCACCAAAAAGTACCAATCTTATCCCAAAGAAAAATTTTTTTATAAAGTATAATCCCACCCCATTGACCAATTAATGTTACCAAAAGACTCAATGCTAATCCCAAAATTCTAAAGAATGCATGATCAATTTTAATGTCACCAAAAAGTACCAATCTTTATCCCAAAGAATTTATAAAGATTGCATGACCAATTTAATGTCACCAAAAGTTTTTCAAGTAGTATGCCACTTTATTCAAGGCACAGTAAATATCCTTGTGAGTATAAAACGATGATTACGATTTACTCTAATCTTATAAACCGATGCACTAATTTAACAGTAAGAGTTCATTTACGTGTTGTGGGCCCTGTAGGCCCAACCAATCGTAATCTGACATGTTATAACGTTCGTTTGCCCAGTGATAGCTAATCACCCGAACGGGATTGTCAATCCCGAATATATCTATTTTATAACATTCGCATGACAACAAATTATAACGATCGTTTAGCCAGTGAAGCTAAACACCCTAACGGGGATCACTCCCGAATAGACATTTTCATAACATTCGCGCTCACCCTCCAATTTTTAACATTCATGAGCTGTAACGTAGACTTATATATATTATACCCATCACAGTTGATTCCCACCCTCCAAGAACACCCAGCCTTATTTAAAGAATAGGTACTTCCCGGTTACCGTTAGTGTTCCCCTCCAAGAACACCCGGGCATATCGTATTTTTATCATTTCAATCGGCTAAGCCATCCAAATCATTTCAAAAGAAAGTACATATATTTGTGACCATAAATGAAGTTCAATTAATAATCCCATATCGAGCTATGGAAATGATTATTAGAACCATTTGTAATCAACCACTTAAATGATTTGTAAACAAGCATGTTCTCACCCCAAAAATATATGTAAACAAGTAAAACGTGGGGCTATAAACTCACATTGATGATGTAGAACGATTGACAGATAGGCATCTACCATGCACAACACAAACGGAAGACGAAGCGGCTCGATCAAGAAAAGCAACTTAACTTTAACGCTAAGGTCCCACAAGGCCTAGAATAATCTATTTGGGTTCCCGATAATTGGTTACGTTAACGCGCCACATTATAACGGATTCAGACCTCAAGTTGTAATAGTTTGGTGGTTGGTTAAATAAAATAAATTGAAATAAATCGCAAGTGTGTAATATATTTCCGTATAAAATACATATCAAAAATCAAACAAGTATAAAATTCAAATCGTGATAAATACAAAGAAAACCAATTGAGTTTGTACGCCTTTTCCGATTCACCACTTAATTAAATAAGAAGTTCTTGCATAGGCGTAAATGTACGTTTTAAGGTTACCACTTATGTTTAAACGATGTTTGTAAAGTTTTTACAACAATTGTTATGTTATCTTCTAGCTGACAATTATAAAATATAAAATAATATTTTATAAATTTATATTTCGTCTCCTCGACGAGTCGTGTCTAAAATAGTTATCTCATTGTAAAAGTATAGTTTTCGTTCGTTTATCCGGTTATTGTAAAAACAAATTATTATATCTTTAAAGATAGTAACTTAGTCCCTTTATCGGTTTCTAAAATAATAGAGGCTTTAGTAAAACATTACTAAATATAGAAATCTATATAAATTTCGTCATGACCTTCCCGGTTATATAACGTTTCCCCATATTTATAAAACCTAATGTTTTCTTTTCCACTTTTCAACAAACCGCGCGTTGCAAAATATCTACGTGTTTTAAATATATATTTATATATTTATAACTAAACAAATTAATAAATACCATATTTATTTAACCATTAACCACCATTTTAGTTCCGATTTATAATTTATAAAGTCTCGTGTTATATTTATTAGTCAAGTGTATAAGCCAAACGAACCCTTGTTGTTTCGCTAAACCAAGCGCATCCTTTATTGTCTTCTCTAAACCCAAACATACTCCTAATGGTTTCCTGTTCACCCAAACACCCCTGTTTGTGTTAACTGCCAAACTAAACACACCTCCATGGCTGTTAAACAGCCATCCAAACACACCCGCTGTTGCTATAACCTTGATATACCAAACGCACCCTTGATGGTTTTCTACTAAACCAAACACACCCATTTCTGTTATAACCAATAAAACAAACACCCCTAGTCTGCTGTTAATATACCAAACGCACCCTTTTCGGGGCTGTGCCAAACGCACCCCTATGATAATGAATCCAGAACCAAACACACCCTCTCGTGCTTCACTTAGAACCAAACGCACCCTTTCGTGCTTTACTTAGAACCAAACACACCCCTTGGTGCTAAACCCTCAGCCAAACGCACCATGGCTGTTTCGCAGCCAATCTAAATGCACCCTAACGGTTGCGGACGAAACCAAACGCACCTTTTTTGTTGTAAGACAAACCAAACACACCCACCCTTGTGGAGCGGCTGTTAGACTCAAACTGAACCCACCCTTGTGGCTATCACAGCCAAACGCACCATAATCACAGCCAAACCAAACACACCCCCATGGCTGTTAAATAGCCATCCAAACACACCCGTTGTTGCTATAACCTTGATATACCAAACGCACCCTTGATGGTTTTCTACTAAACCAAACACACCCATTTATGTTATAACCAATAAAACAAACACCCCTAGTCTGCTGTTAATATACCAAACGCACCCTTTTCGGGGCTGTCACAGCCAAACGCACCCCTATGATAGTGAATCCAGAACCAAACGCACCCTCTCGTGCTTCACTTAGAACCAAACACACCCCTTGGTGCTAAACCCTCAGCCAAACGCACCATGGCTGTTTCGCAGCCAATCCAAACGCACCCTAACGGTTGCGGACGAAACCAAACGCACCCTTTTTGTTGTAAGACAAACCAAACGCACCCACCCTTGTGGTGCGGCTGTTAGACTCAAACCGAACCCACCCTTGTGGCTGTCACAGCCAAACGCACCATAATCGGTGGCTGACCCGAACCCGACCGCACCCTTTTCGGTGACAGAAAAACCAAACGGACCCCGGTGTGGTGATAATGAGCCAAACGCAGCCCTATGTGGTGGTGGCTGCTGCCAAACCACCGAAACAACCACCCTTGTGGTGTTTCTTGATAAACCGAACGCACCCTAGTGGCGTACGAGCAACCCGAACGCACCCTCGGTGCAAACACGAAACACACACCCTTGTTGCGGCTGACCTAGACCTAAACGGCACCCTTACTGGTGCAAACAAACCCGACCGAACCCCCTGTGGTGGGATGGTGGTGATGGTGCGGAGATGGACCGACTGTGGGGTGGTTTCAGGAGGGGTAGCGGCGAGTGACGGCGAGTGGTATAGGGAATCGGGTAGATCCGTTGATGAGGATCATTTTTTATTTCGGCCGAAAAAGTCGGCGGGAAAAGTTTTCCGGCGGCGACAGCATGGTAGCCGGCGGCGGCTGACCAGCGGCGGTGGCCAGATATAATGAGAGAGAGAGAGCGCATTGTATATATGTGTGTGTGTTATATTTTGATGAAAATGAAATAAACACATATAACTTGTATATATATAAATTAAAATGTGACAAGTGACATAGATGTTAGGGTGAGTTTTTGTAACTTCTTAGTATAATTATGATAACTATCGTATCGGTGTCACGTTTGAGCGACTTAACGGACGATTTAAAATACGAAACTTGCGCCATTGTTTCCCAAATCAGTTTTCTGATAAAAATGAGTATTTACTTGATAATATTCCATAAATACTTTTATTTAATAAAAAGCGTTAATTAAATATAATTTAATTACTTTCTCGTTTCTAAATTTTGCGAGGGCATTTCAGTCACTTTCTGACTGTTTTCGGGTCTCGGTCAAAACTACAAAGTTGTCAGGAATGTCGTTTTACATCAAATTGCTTTAGAGTACGAATAATGAAAACGTGATTTAGCGAGTCGTTTTTAATAATTCAACTTAGGAATAACATATATTTTCTCATTTCAAGTCAAATAAATTAAAAATGAATTTGCACGTGAGAGATGTAATAATAAATATGATTTATTATTTAAAATATGTTTCGAAAATTTTACCGGTTACGCGGTAATCGCTTTTACGTGACAGTAAAAGACCAAAAGTCAACAAGTCAAGTCAGACCCAAAAAGTCAAAGGGTAAATTCGTCATTCAAAATTTCTAAATTTCTCGGATGTTACAGTAATCCCTATTTAATGAAGAGTCAGACTGGTGTGTTCCCAAAGTGATATAACACACTATTTGTATTCCATTTTAGTAATAATTCTGGCAGCAGCTTCAAAAATCACAACATATCGGCGATGATGTCGCAACTCGCATCACACGTGGTCGAGAAAACTCTGCACGACCACATCTCGTCTTTATTAACGGCGACCTTCTGACTAAAATATTAATCCGATTACCTATTATCTGTATTCGTCTATTTACAACTGTATCAAAACAATAGCTACAAATTCTCACTTCCTCTCATTTCACCGATAGACGCAGGAAAATCCCTAACCTTGATCCTCCTGCTGGTATTTTTGCTAATCACCTTAGATCTTTATTTGAATGTGATTTTGTGTCGTTAGATTCGAGACTTAACTCAAAAAAATCCACTATGGATCACTCTTGTGGTTTCGCTAAAGAAGTTTATCATGTTAGGATATTGCAGTCTTGCAATGGTTTGCTTCTGTGTAGTGGTTCGGCATGGCCTGTTTTTTATTACATCTATAATCCATCCATAAATTTGTTTAAAAGGCTTTCACAACGAAATTACTACTTGCGTGATGATTCATATTTTTTCAGCAGTGGTGTATTTAGATTGGCCTTTGATCCTAGAAAATCAATTCACTACAAAGTGGTGCAAGCTGGAGGCGAATTTGGTGAGACTTGGATTCAAATTTACTCTTCAGAGACAGGGAATTAGGGCTTCTGCAGAGACCGGTTCAGCTACTTCAGTTTTTATCATTTTGAAAGTGCAATCTATTGGAATGACGCCTTCCATTGGCTAGAGGGGTTGAATAGAGATCTTAAGCATTGCAAATTAAATATTGAAGACCATGACAATCCAATTATGACAAGCTTAGAAATTCCTCATGAGTTGCATAGGGGAAGGAGCTTCTTAGAGTCTTTTGGCAGACCTAGTAATGATCCAATTTTACTGCTTATGGAAATACCTCATATGTTGCATCTTGAAGGGAAATTTTTCGAATCATGTGGGTGTCTGCTTCTTGTATGCAGAGATGATATTGGCTCTACAGAGTTTACTATCTACGAGATAATGAAAGGGTCTTCCGTGTGGTCGGTTAGGTACCTTGTTAATATTGAGTAATTAATGAATCTAATTCCTGAAGGATGGTCGATTCGGACACGTGTTTGGAGTATTTGTTTGGGAGAAGGGGAAGAGGATGCTTTTGTGGTGATAAACTTATCCGGAAAGGTTGTAAAATACAACCTAATATCAAAAACTAACACTGAGATCTTTGATATTGGATCTAATCAAATAGATGATGATGATGATGCGGTTGTGTTCTTTCCACCTTTTGAAGTTGATCCTAACCTTTATGAGTTCATTCCGTCTCTTGAAAGTGTGTGATTATCAGTCTTTGTAAAATGGTTGTTAGGATTTGATGTTAAAATTAGGCCATTGGGTATTTCGGGTCTGTCGAATGCCTAGTTAAAATTGTAATCTTTTGATTTTTTGCAGTAATATGTATTATTAAGTTTTACTTTTACATGTCAATCACTCTATTTGGTTTTGTAAATTACGTGCAACTAAATTCCAGAATGAGGTATATCACTCACTAGTTGGGTGTTTTGGCGAAAAGGAAAAAGGAGGGAAAAAATAGACGTGAGGGACCAAACGCGCGAACGCTAAATGCCAAAAAAAATAGAACAGTAAACGTTACTATACTAAACTAAGGGCCAGGGACCAAACGTGCAACCAAGAATAATAGTGAAAAGACGATTGTGCCCTTCAAAAGAAGGGCGACGTGGCCTGGATAACGACGAAGATAACCGTCGTTACCCATAACGGAGCTCCAGGGACCAAACGGGTAAGCACAATGTCAAAAAGGGACCCCGTATGAGAGTCCTCGTTATATGGGACCAAACGGGCAAACATGGTGGAGTTTGGGGACCAACGGTGTAATTTACCCTAATATCTTTATTATTATGAGCCATGATTGTCTTAATTTTATTTTTCTTTATTATTTAATCGGTTATGTCCATCAATATACTATTCTTTATCAATATTCTATAATAATATGTTTGGTATCACAATAAAACTGAAGACAACATCATTAGACTATATCTATGTATAAAGTTTATTCTTACTAATATTGCGGGTCTATATTCTATCATGCCTAATGTCGATGTTTTTTTGTTTGTGTACGGTTATTAGTTATTAGATTTAATGAATAACTTTGATGGTTATACTGTTATTTTTAAATAACTTTTTTTTATTGTCTTCATCAGTTTATTCTTATTAATATTGCGCGCTTTTTCGAGCCTATAGTCTATCATGACTATTTTTTTTACCGCTATTAGTTTTCATGAATAATTTTGACGGTTTTACCGGTAGTATAATTATTCTTTTTGTATATTGTCTTCATCAATTTTTCGTTAGTAATATTTGTACCTTCTTGTGGGTCTATTGTTTATATTGACTAATTCCGATAGTTTGTATTGTCATTAAATTTCATGGATAATTTTATTTGTGTGCCTTTATTTGATTTCATGGATAATTTTGATGGTTATACTGTTATTTTGAGTACTATTGATCTTAATTTCTAATTAAATAATTGCAATAAAGTTGAGCATTTTGATCATTTTGATTTTCTGAACTCCTTTTGGAGAATTTGTAATTCTTGCTTATCTCATCAACACACTTAAGTGAAATTCGAGTTTGCTTTAATTTTTTGTATAATCAGTATTTGATCAATCTGATTTAACTTATATAATAAAATCCTGTCATGCAGCACACCTCACCTTCTCTTTTGCGAATCAAATAAAATAATAAAAGGCTACCAATTAAGTTGACAAACTTTCTAACTTTAAATCCTTCTAGGGATGATTAGAAACTTAAGGCTCGTGTAATCAGGTTATGGATTCTAGAAGATTTTTACAACCCTGAAAACTTAACACTGGACGTGGTTTAAATGGATAAACATGTACTATCGAGCATTCTATTGGTTGTATTATGGTGTCTATTGTTGTTTCATAGCTACTGCAAAGGCAATGTTACCACTTGTATGATTTTTTATGTTTCTTAAAAATAGTTGAAATGTGTGAGGTCTCAAGTTTA